>RJWH01005813.1:0-67777 GCA_004363575.1 Solenodon paradoxus
CAGATATTATCAAGTGCTAAAATGAAGGAATTATATAATTCAAGTAATTCTGGATAAAGCCTCAGAATTGCATATTAGCCAGCATATGCCTGTGGTCTACAGTGCTTATTTTGAATTTAAATTGCTGTAGGTTTGTTGTGTCTTTGTGGAGTTGAGGTTGGGCACAGTCCACATACAGACCAAGGTCCCAGGTTCAGGTCCCTGGGCCGGGTGGGGGCGGACAACTAAGATGAACAACTAAATAAAATAAATGTTTCTTCCTCCTCTCTTAATCTGCCTACCTCTTCCGTCATTCCTGCTTGCACTTTTCTTTTTTTTAAAAAAAAAGCTACAGGTACTAATTCTAACATCAGTATCTACTAAGACCGAAAGACATAATTAAATAACAAAAACTGCTCTATTTACATGAAGGCACATCATAGGTTTAATTTTAACAATTTCATTTTCATTTTATGTTTATTTTATTTAATGTTCACCCTGGTTGCTCCCTCAGGCCCCACAACTCAAACCTGGGACCTTGGGGCGCATGGAGACTGCACCCACCCTCTACTACACTAGAGTACATCTTTTGTTTTTCTGGGTACAAAAGGTTTATTGCTTGTAAAAATAAGTTATAAGACGAAAGTCTCACTTCTTCTAAGAAAAAGGTGGAAAAAGAAGAGGAGGCAGTGAGACTCAAAGGCAAGAGCCCTATGAGATGGGCCAAAGTCCCACTTAGACCTAAAAATCTGGTATCCAAGAAATAAGGAGCCAGGAGTAGAGGGGTGCAGAGACTGAGGGGGACTTCAAGACTACCCCATGCAGAATGGCCCTGCCCCATGTGTGACCCAGACCCCCTCCATCTGAGTCTGAATAACCTCATCCTCAGCTCTCTGTTTAAGCAGGACTTGGAGGGAAGAGCCCTGACCTTGGGGTCACAATAAAGTTTGCTTTGCCAGGAAAAAAACGAAAAAAGAGATTGTTTTTGAGTCTTACTGCTTCCTCTTCTTTTTCCACCTTTGCTTCCACTGAATATACTGATACCATATATTAAAAATCTCTTCATCTGTGTGCTCTAATCACCATGAAGAATTTTTCTAAAGGTTGTACATCATTGTACTCTAAAATGAGCAAGAGATATAACTGCATTGGCCACCGACCTGATTTGGGACTTTTTGCTTTAGGTCACTGGAACTATGTTGGGGTTTTGGCCATGAAAAAAATGTTCATAAAGAACCAGTTTTAATGTCATTCCAAAACATTTATTAAATGTCCACTGAAAAAAATTCTTATCTATATAGTCATTTTATTTTGTAATGCAATCAATGCTTTCTCCATCTGGCATCTTGTCAACACACCTAGGCTCTTTAATTAGTACATAGTTAAATGTATTTTATGATGAGTATATTAAAGTTGATGTAATAAAATGTAACTGCAACAGTAGTTCTAGCTGTGAGCAAATTTTACCTAATACATACTACATGGCCTCTGTCAAAATAAAGCATTTGATTAGAGAGAGAGATTTTTCCAACTATAAAGAAAAGGTCAGAAAGTTACTTGATGTCTATCTCTAGACGGAAAACTACAGATTTATCTCTTATGACATGTTTACTTACTTTCCTACAAAATCAGTGATGAATCAGTTTTTGTGAGGGCAGTCATATTTTAAGCACACAAGGATGCTATGAATGATTCTGGTAAAGATAATAGAGATCCCAATTTCATATATATTAGCATTATATATACATATCTCCACATTTTAAATATTAACAATTGTACAGCTAATGTAGTTTGTAATATCCTGTATTTCCTGCTATTTATAGATATTTTGACGGTGCTAAGTCATTATTTCAGCATAGTGTTGCCAACTTCCAGATTTTCTGATCTGAATCCCTGCAAGGTGACAAGAGCTATTCCAATACATCCTCATCAAAGATACTATGCTTGTGCAGTTTCTTCCCAAATAATATGAAATTGTTGGATATTATGTTATCTCCATAATATTTTTTTTGATGAGAGAAACCCAAAAGATGTCACATTGTTCTTTGACATTCTTGATCTTTTTCTTTATTAAGGTGACTTCACCAAAAATATAACTCACTATCTTAATCATTTAAAAGTATACAATTCAGTGATTTTTGGTACATTCAAACTGTCTCACAACCAGTATCATCACCAATTCAAGAATATTTTTTATTAACCTGAATAAACAACCCATATTCATTAAATAGTCACTCTCCATTCCTCTCTCCACTCTACTCCTTGCTATCACTATTCTGTATTATATAACTATGAATTTGCCTCTTATGATAATTTCATATAAATGAAATTATAAACTACTCATTACTTTCTGGATTTGTTCCTCCTAGCATAACATTTCATTTCTTTTTATGGCTGAACGATATTCCATTGTGTAAATGAACATTTTATTTATCATCCATGGGTTATATTGTTTCTACTTTCTGGCTATTATAAATAATGCTGCTGTGAACATTAATGTACAACTTTTTGTTTGAATTCCTATTTTCAATTACCTTTGGTATATACATAGGAGTAGAAAGTATGAGTCATACAGTAGTATTATCATTAACTTTTGAAGAAATTCCAAAGTGTACAGAGCACTGAACCATTTTATGGTACCACCAGCAATGGATAAGGATTCCAATTTCCCTTACATCTTCACCAACGCTTGTCATTTTCATTGTTTTATTGTTAGTTATTGTGGCCATGCTAATGGGTGTGAAGTGGGATCTCATTGGAGTTTGGATTATTTTATGTCCTCCAATGAAGGAGTGCTGTTGAGCGTCTTTTAATGTGTGTGTCTTTTTTATCAATCGGCATATGTTCTTTGGAGAATATCAATTTATGTCCTTTGCCCATTTTCATTTGGAAGTTTTCTTTAAAACAAAACAGCTTTATTGATATATAACTGATATACAAAAAACTGCACAATTTAACATTTGCAATTTTATGAGCTTGGTCATATATACATATATATATGTATATATATGTATATGTATATATATATATCAGTGAAACTGTCTACCACAATCAGGCTAATAGACATATCCATCACCTCCAAAATTTCCTTGCGTCCCCTTGGATCTTTTATTGTTTTTTTTTGTCTTAAGAATACTTAATATGAAGTTTAATCTCTTAACAAAATTTTAAGTGTACAATGCAGTACTGTTGGTTAGAGGCACTGAGCTGTACAGCAGATATCCAGAACTAATTTATCTGGCAAAACTGAGCCTTTGTATAATTTGAAGAACAATACCCTATTTCCCCTCCCCTCCCCTAGTAATCACTGTTCTAACCTCAACTTCTATGAATTTGACTAGTTTAGTTACCTCATATAAGTAGAATCATGCATTATTTGTCCTTCTGTGACTGCCTTTTGTTGTTGAAATGGACATAATTTTTATATATTCTGGATATTAGACCATCATCAAATTCATGATTTCCAAATATCTTTTCCCATTCTCTGGGTTGTCTTCATTCTCTTCATAGTGTCCTTTGAGGTACAAAAATGTTTGATTTTGATTAATTACATTTATTTTTCTTAGTTGCTTATGTTTTTAGTGTCTATTGTCATATCCACTGTCATGAAGATTAACCACTATTTTCTTCTAAAATTTTCATCGAGTTAGCTATTAATTTAGATCTTATTCTATTTTGAATTAGTGTCTGCATATGTTGTGAGGTAAGGGTCCAATGTCATTTTTCCCCCAAGTCAACCTTTGTTTAAAAAACTGTTCTTGGTACACACAGGTAGCCTTGTGGATAAGGCCACTGGATGTAGTCCATGTATATCCCAAGGATCCAGGTTCAAGACCTAGGGGAAACAACCAAGATGATCAACTAAATAAAATAAATGCTTCTTCCTCCTCTCTCTCCCTGCCTGCTTGCCTACTCACCTTCATTCCTGCCTGCACCTTTCCTTTAAAAAAAATAAAAATAAAATGTCTGTTCTGTCCCCATTGAATTTTCTTGTCTTTCATGTTGAAAATAAATCGACCACAACTGTGGGGCTTTATTTGTGGACTTTTGATTTTATTCCGTTGATCCAGATGCTCAGCTTATACCAGTACCACACTGTTTTTATTATTGAAACTTCGTAGTTTTACAATTTTAAAATAAGTTTTGAAATTCAGGAGTTTGTGTTCTCTAACATTGTTCTTTTTCAAACTGTTTTCATTATTCAGGACCTAGGTAATCCTATATAAATTTTTGAATTAAGTTGTTCCTTTGTGAAAAAAAAGACAGTTGGAATTTTGGTAGAGAGTATGTTGAATGTGCAGATCATTTTTGGGATATAACCATCTTAATGATAGTAAGTCTTCTAATCCATACCTATAAGATATTTTTCCATTTATCTAGCTCTTTCATTTCCTTAAAAAATATTTTACAGTTTCAGTGTACAAGTTTTGTAACTTCACTTAAATTGATTCCTAGGTGCTTTATTCTTTTTGTTACTATTATAGATGAAAATAAATTTTCATTTTAAGAATGTTAATTACTGATGTATACAAAAAAACTGATTTTTGCATTTGATCTTATATACTGTAGCTATGCTGAATTCATCTATTATCTCTAATAGCTTTTTATTATCTCTGCTAGCTTTTTAGTGGACTCTTCAGGATTTTCTTTATATTGGGTTATACCATTTCCAAATAAATGTAGTTTGATGTTTTATTTTCTAGGTTATCTTTATTTTTTTGCCTAATTTCCCCTCAGTTTGCTGATCTTCTTGTCCTTTCTTTTATTGACTAAAAGTCTACTTTTGTTTGATTTAGCTTATTTGTTCACTTGGTTTCTCTATATACCATATCTGAGTGGTATCATATGATGCCTGTGTCTTTTTCCTTCTGGTTTATCTCACTAAGCATGATTCTCTCCAGGTCCGTCCATGTTACTGCAAATGACAAGACTTCATCTTTTTTGATAACTGAGTAGTATTGCCTTGTCTATATATACCACATCTTCTGTACCCACTTATTTGTCTATGAACACTTGTTTCCAGTTTTTGACTATTGTAAATAATGCTGCAAAGAACATGGGAGTGCATGTATCTCTTCAAATTACAATTGTAATTTTAGGGTTAATACCCAGCAGAAGAATAACTGGATCATATGGTATTTTCATTCTCAATTTTTTTTAGCACTCGCCATGCTGCTTTCCATAAGAGTTGTACCATTTTATGTGCCTGCCAACAGTGTATAAGTGTTCTCTTTTCTCTACATCTTCATCAATACTTGTTTCCAGTCTTTTGAATAATAGTCATTCTAAGAAGTATGAGTTGATATCTCACTGTTTTGATTTGCATTTCCCTAATAAGAGAAGTTGAACATAGTTTTATGTGCCTCTTGTACAGTTTTATGAGTTCTTTATATATCTTGATTATTAATTCCTTGTCATATGTATAATGTGCAAATATCTTTTCCTGTTCAGTATGTTAATACACTATTTTTTTGAATAATTTAGTGAGAATTGGTGTTCATCCTTAAATGTTTGATAAAATTGACTAGTAAAATCATCTGTCTGGATCTGGGATTTTCTTGTTGTACATTGTTTTTGAATGTTGATTTAATATTTTTACTTATTATACATTTATTTATACTTGGTGTGTTTAGATTTTAGTCTCTTCAGTAGAGAGAAGGATCCTTAGATCTCCCTACTTTTCTTTATTTGGTGATATCATGGAATGACTAGTTTTTTAAGTTACTTTAAAAAATCTTGCTTCGTTAATAGGCAAAAAATTATATCTTTGCATTGTCGATAAAAATCACTACCCTTACTTAGACTATTTAGATAGTTGGCTTGAATCAGCAGTATTGTGCTGAATAGTCTTATTTTGACCAGAAGGATATAATTAATAGCCAGTTTTTGACCTTTCTTTTTAGACTGGGGGATGCCTGAAGACTTGACATTTGGCTGAAGTCTCTTTACACCATTAACTCAAAGAATTTATAGGAGTATGCCAAATCCAAGTTAATTGAGAATCCAGTTGAGGATTGTATACTGGATCAATCCTTTATAATTGATTGTCAAGATTCTTTGTTGAATGATGGATAATTAATCATTACCCTGAAAGTGATGATTGACTATATAATAAAATCTAAAGAATCTCAGATTTGAACGTTTTCCTGAATTGAAATGATCCATGTCCATTTAGTCCCCTCTCTTATATTTCTGACTTGATTGTGGAGTGGGACACTGGAATATCTGCTCTACTTTTCAGTTGTGTATTCTGTGTGTTTTTCTATTCCAAATTTTACCACCATAGGTCATTTATTATGCATTTTAGTAACTAAAATATTGTCAATATTGATAATTAAAACAGGATTCAGTATAATTTTGAATAGTAAAAAATCATTCTAAAATAGTAATGATAATAATAATGGCTTCATATCAATGGGAGGAATGATTGGTAAAGTCTCAAAAAATGTATTCACTTACCTAGTTGGTAAAAACATTGAGCTTGGAGATAACCCTGCATATTCAATTATTTCTCTGAACACATACTATTTCTACTAAACATGAAAAAATACTGTCACATTTATGGTCAACAAGAAAAATTTTAAAGTGCCCCCTTCCCATCAGAAAAGATATACTCCTAGTTGTGAATGATTTTAGTTGATGGAATCTTTGTGCAAAGAAAAGTTCATCTGTTCCTTTAGGCAGACAGTTTTGAATACATTTATTTATTGATTTAGCAAGTAGCATGTAGGCTAAATATCAACACTGTAACATCAGTTGTGACTGTAGAGGAAGAAAAATAATTTCCCTTCTGCTCTTTTAGATTCTTAGCTAAAACACTCCCTGCAATAAAAGATAGCTTAACAGTAGAAAAACAAATTAAAGTTTAATAATATTTATACCTCCTGTATACCTGGGAGAGACCCCAGAAGATCCAGTAACTACCTGAACTGATCCATCTCCACCTTCATTATTTAGCTGAAATAACCATCTTCAGCTAAAGACAAAAGATGAGTGGGTTGGTGGGAGGGAGGTCACTTATGGGATGTTACCAGGAAAGGCAGAATAAATAAGGATATGGTTGTTATGCAAATTTACGTTGTTGCCTTCTCCACTGATGAGAGCCTCCAGAGATTTAGTCATCTTCCTTTTCTTGGTGCAGAAAGGGAAACACCCTTATAATGAAGATTTTCCTTATAAACTTAAGTGTTTCTAACTAAAGGGTAACATCTACTCAGTCTTCAGAGCTTCTCCTTTGTCTGCTATTTATTAAAAACTAACCAGCCTAAAATAATCCTTGTGCCAGAGATATATTTAGAGATGGCAAATTTTGTTCCTCTTCCTGACTGAATGGCACACTGATTAAAAAAAAAATATGTCTATTCAGCATTTAGAATTTATAGCCGATATCTTCACAGAGCAAATGAAAATATGTAATTCAGTGACCAAATTTAACACTAGTGCAATAGTGCAAATTTCACACTATTTGCAAATTCATTATTTTTTAGTATTGACTAGAGACAATAAAACTATCTACATTTCCCTGTTGAAAAGGTTTCGGTTACAAACTCCCTTATCCACATGAACACTATTTTGCTTGCTATCCTTGTGGCTCTTTCGTGATCATATCTATCCCAAAGACTCTTGTTTCTATCTTGAATTATTTTTTAACATAATAAAATTTCTCCTCCTATATCATGTGCTTTCAATAATGTAAATTTCAAAACAAAATGTCATCAGATAATTCCTTCATATATATGTACCACAAAAATACAAAGAGATGTTAATACACTGTCTTTTAGAGGTTTCATCCAGTGAAAGGATGTTTTTCATATGTGAATAGTTGTTCTTCGATGCCATATGTCACTAATATTGTAAGACATCCTACAAAGACATTTGAAAAATGCTTTTGCCAATTTTGTCTTCTTTACAATCATGTTTTTTAATTGACTTTGCAAGCTCTCCTTTTATATGAGATCCATATCTTATTTTTAATTTTGTTCCATTTTATCCTCACTGCATTTGCATAGATTTCTCAATATGCTTCTGTAGTTTTGGTCTCATCCCACCTAAGTTGAATCCTATAAAGTATAATTTAATGCTAGTTCTGAGGAAACTTCATTGGTTTACCACAGGTATGGCTGTTATTTGAAATGTGAAACATTACAATTTGACAAAACTTTATGACAAACAATACTTGGAAGAAATTTATAAACAGTCCACTTAAATCTACCTTTAAATTATTTATTATTATATTTCTAATCACATTTTTCTTTTCTAGATTCTTCTTTAAAATCATCATATACACAACTACTTTTCTTTATTTGAACAGGTTAAAGAACGCATTTATCCTTTCAATTCATGTGGTAGTATAAGGACATTAGGGGGAAATCTTCCCTTATTCCTCTGAGGTTCTTCTTGGGCTAGTTGAGCAAGTAAATTAACATCAAGCAGATAAATAGGAGCAAAAGAACAAATTTATTTACATAAGTATGGAGTATTTACATGACTGTGAATTTTAGAGTAAAAATCGAACAGATAAAGGAGGGGTTTTATTCTTTAGCTAAAGAATGAGATTGTGGTCTGGGATGTCTTGGAGAGAGGAGGAAGTCCCACATGACCAGGAGAGGATGGCTCACGTGACAAACCCAGATGCTTCAGATTTTTGCCCTGTTATAACATAGGTTCTTCCAACAGAAAGCTTATTTCTGGAGATGACCCTAAATCTGGATAATTGTCATTCTTCTGGTGTGTTAAGTAGCAGTAACAGTTTCTCTTAAAGCACAACAGGACTTCAACTGGACTTTGTTTGAACCAATCTTTATGTGCCAAGGTTACATGTATTGGAAAAAAACACCTATTTTGGACATTTTGGGGAGGCCTATCCTTTAGTAATTTTGTTTACATTTATCTTCTGAGTTGGAGTGCTTCTGTTTGTTTTTTGTTGTTGTTTTTTTTTCAATTCTCCTATTCTTCATTGAGGACATTTTTAGCCATCAATTTTGGGGTGAATTTTGAAATAAAAAGCAAGACAATAGCAGAAATTAAACAAGTAAATTTAACAAGTAAAAATTATCAAATGACACAAAACCAATTTGGATGATATAACCTATACCCTGTTACCTAAACTTTTATCCAAGAAGAATTGACAAAAAGAGTCCTGGAGTGCTAGAGTCTATAAATGAGATTTACAATTTAAAGGGCTATATATATGCACATTTATATATATGTATGTGTATATATAACTATATACATGTATAAATTATAGTTAAAAGGTATATATATAAATCACCATATACCATTAATTTTTTCTTGATAGCACTTTCTGAGGTATGATTTATAATCATAATGTCTATATTTTAATATATATAGCTTGATGATTTTAAAGATAAGTATATATTTGTGACATTCTGTATAATCCATGCCATAATATATGCATTACCTCCAGGAGTTTCCTCCTACTCTATTATTATTTTTGTGTGTGATAAAAACACTCAAGCAAAATTTGGACCCTCTAGCAAAACTTTAAGCATTCAATACAATATTAACTGTAGGCATTATGTTATATACAGAATAGGCTCTCTGGAACTTTTCATCTTGTATTAGTGATACTTTGTACCACTTCCCCTTCCTCTCAGACCATAGTAATCACCATTCTACCCTCTGCATCTATGAGTTTGACTATTTTAGATTATTCATAAAAATTCTTTATGTAGTATTTTTATCCTTCTGCATCTGGTTTATTTCACTTCACACAATGTCCTTAAAGTGTATCTATGTTGTCATAGATGTCAGAATTTTATTTTTTGTGACAAAATAATATTCCTCTGCATGTATGTGTATGTATATATACTATATTTTCTTTATCCATTCATCTGTCAGTAGACATTTAGGTTATTCCATGTCTTTATTATCATAAATAATGCTACAGCGAACATGGGGTTCAAAATCTTTTCAAGTTAGTGTTTGGGGTGGGGAGGGGTGTAAATATCCAGAAGTGGAATTGCTGAATCATATAGTAGTTGTATTTTTCATTTTTTGAGGAAACTTCAAATAATTTTTTCATATGATTGCACTGATTTACATTCCCACCAACAGTGCACATATGTTCCCTTTTCTCCACATCCTCACCAACACTTGATATTTCCTGTCTTAAAAAAAAAATATTGGCACACACTCATGGAGCAGTAGTTAGGTCAATCACCTCTGAAAGACATAGGCCACATACCCCAAGGTTCAAGTTCCAAGGCTGGGGAGAAAACAAACTGTGAACTAAATAAAAATAAAACAAAGAGCTTCTTCCTCCTCTTTCTTTCTGCCTGTCTGCCTAATTGCCTTCATTTCCTGCCTATACCTTTAAAAAAATGTTATTGAATTAACATTGTTTATAACATTGCATGCATTTAACATCTATGTTAAATGTATATGCTGTTTTGTTTGTCACCAAAAGTTTAGTTTTTCTTATCTTTTTGGTAATAGCCATGCTAACATGTGTGAAGTGACCTCTTATGGTTTTAATTGAGCATTTTATAATTCATTTTTCCTCTTTCATAGCATATCAGTTACACTTACTTTTTAAACCTGTTTTGTGGTCATCCTAGAGTTTGCAATAAACACTTTTAACTAATGAAGTTCACTTTCAAATAATGCTACACACTTCACAGTTAGTACATTCCTGTATTAGGTGAAAAAACTGGCATTACAGAGAATGATTTTTTAAATTGAACTATAAACCACAACTGTTGGGTTATTAATTTTGAATGCCTAATGAATGATTCCCCCAAAAATGAAAATAAAATATTAAAATTCTTAAAATAGGTAACATCTTTAATATATACAGCAAAATTGAAGTTAGAATTAATTCCTAAAAATTTTTTTCCAGATTAAGATACTTATATGATCAATCTTCAAGATATCTGCTATACTAAATTTTTCACTGTATAAAAACTTGATATATTAATTCTTTGGAACTATGTCTTATTATTCAAAAGCTGAGAGTAATATACAGGAAACATAGAACAGAAAAAAATGTTATAACAGCAATAATAATAATGAAGTGGCATTAATAATACCTTCAAAATATTATTGTCCATGTGTCTTCACGAAAGCTCTTCAAATAAATAAAATAAGCATTGCTAATATCCTGCTGTCTCTTCTGCCAATGCACATATTTTGTTTTAATAAAAATGAGAAATGTGAGGCTCTGAGAGATGAAGATGAAATGATATGGCAAATTGGTGAGGTTAGCATACAAAATAGAATTTCCATCCAGATTCTATAACTTTTCATCTACAATTGTTCTGCTGTCTAAAATCTTTCTCCCTAGTATATTAGAAAAAAACATTAGGATTAATCACAATTTTTTTTTATTTTAAGTGCTACTTAATTGTGATATTGCCAACAGATTTAATGACTTACTTTAAAATAAATTTTGTGTTACTCCAAATATACTATTTCACATAAAATCTACTCCCTTATGAAACTGTATTGACAAGGTTTGCTTTCCTTATGGTTCATAATTCAGACTATCCTTTCTGTAGCGTCAAGCACTTTTATGTATCAGGTACTGTGCTGAGTACTGTAGGTACAAGGGTAAAAAGAAAAGATAAGATTCCTGCTTTCACAGACTTAATAGATAACAATATTTAGAATGGATATGAACAAAAAGAAGCTTAAGTTACAATACAGTTAAGGACAGGGTAATTGCATAGATATGAGGGTATACCAGAGAAACATAAGATTCCTATACGTAGAAGTATGAATCTCCTATATTATATAGGTTGTGACAGGGGAAAAATACCGCAGTTTTAAGAACACCATCAGCAAAAATATAGCTGCTGGAAGAACTCAGTGAAGTATAATGTTTCTTCGACATAAAGGAAAGTGTGTCCAAAAAATAAGAATGAAACTATTACCTGGGGCCAAGTCATCAGGGCCTTGTAAACTTTATTCCCAGTTGAATTCTATGGAAATATTTTACACTTGGGAATGACAAGACTCAATATTCAATTTAGAAAGATCACTATGGTCACAGTGTGAAGGTTGATTGGAAAAGAGGGGAGAGGACATGGTACAGAGCAAGAAAACAATTTTGAGACATTTGTAGTGATTTTGAGACGATATTGTGACTTATTCAGTGTTTTTAGTTGCAGTAGAGAGGGAGAGAAGTGAATGGATTTGATTTTAGGAGGAAAAGGATGAGAATTGGTGAACTGGAAGTAAAGTGTGAGAGAGAAGACATTAATCAGGACAGTATTTGTGTTTCTGGACTAGAACTCATATGGATGGTAGGTTGCAAACGTAGAGAAGGGACATTTGGAAGGAGATGACTTCAGAAAGGGGAGTGGAGTTTAGGCTTTGTTGAACTACTTGAGGGAATACAATGAAAGATATTCAGAAGGTAGTTGACTATAGATCCTCGAATCTCTTGATAAGAATTTGCGTTGGAAATATAGTCCATGGATTTTTATTGAAACCATGAAAAATACAAGAAAAGGAACTAGGAAAGAATTCACATTGACACAAAGAATTTAAAAGGACAGATAGTTGAAGTAGGTTCCAAGAGGGATTCTCAGAAGAAATAGAGAGATGAGAGGAGACCCAAAGCAGTATGGTATGTAGAAGCCCAGGGAGAATCTGGAGAGAATAGTTACAGTATAAAAAGATGTACAGAAACCACGTTACAGACTTGTCACCTGGTAGGTCTGTAGTTATCTAGTACAACCTGGGAGCAGTCCCACATATATCCTTAGGTCATGGATCTTCAGGGACTGGGGGGGCGCAACCAATGTGAGCAACTCAATAAAGTTCTTCATACTCCTCTCTTCCTACATGCCTATTCACCTTCATTCCTGCCAGCAACTTTCCTTTAAAAAAAAAAGATTAAGTTATACAAGTATAATGGAGGAAGAGTTCTTCATTATCTCTGAAATTTCCTTCCAGTTAGAGGAAACTGAAGTGCTCTAACTACCTAGTATACTCTTTTTTTTTTCCCCTGGGAAGTAGAGTGATTTACCTGACTGGTAAATTTGCAAAGAATAAATTGGACATATATGGTCTAAATCAGTCCATTTTCCTATTCAGGAATGAGCCTGTTCACTGAGAGAATACAGTGACCTCTATTCTTCCCGATGTCACAACTGGATACTCTCTCAAATCATCTAAGAGGAAGGCAGAAGTTGAAAGGAATGAGTAAGAGTATTTGAAGTGAGAACCCTGGGAAATGGAATTCATTCCAGTAGTGGAAGGAATGGCTTACGGGCACAGAGAGGAACCAAAAGACAAATCATGGATTTGAATTTATACTTGGTAGTTAGAAGTTCAAAGTATTCCCACCTAATGATCTCTCTTTGTTCTAATATTTAGGAAAAATGACATTTACTGAGATTGAGGTATAAGGATGGAGTAGGTTTCATAAGAGTGATATAGATTTGAAGAAGCAAATTTAGAGGATCAGAGAAAACTGGACAAGAATACAGAGACCTTCCAATCGTCAGTTAAAATAAAGGCCTTGACAATCTACACAGATGGGATTTCCTTTTCATTCTCAGCAACTGAGAAAATGTCTAGGGTTGCAAGGATCCACAGTTGTGGTTTTATCAGACAATTAGGAATAAAGACTGATGCAAGTGGTCTCAGTTACTGTCAAAAAGAGGTAGTAAACTTTTACACAATTCAATCTAACTTGGCAACAAATGTAATTAGAAGCAAGGAACTCATAAGCCAGAGCACAAGCAAAATGGGAATTCTCTAATGTGTGAGTGAGACAACAGTTGTTTAATATCATAGACAGAAGTTTGAACATCATTTCAGAAGTAGAGCAGTTCTGGGTAGAGACAGGTCTATGATATACTCGTGGAGTTGATGGTAAAACAGAACACAAACAAGAAACATTGACAACTAAGGAATTGAGAAACTGCGTTTAGATTCCTAAAAATTGCAGTCATCTAGGGTATGGAAGAATCAGCATAAAGACAACCAAAGTGAATATGGATCTATCATTGAATGAATGAATAGAGACCAAGTTGGCTAAATCCAGGGATGAGCTTTGTAGAGGGAAATAGAGCCAAATGACTTGAGACCAAAGCAATAGAGGATTGTAGATAAGGGTGGTGGTGAGGTAGTCTGAAAGCAGAAATGGAGTTAAAGAGGAAGCTGAACCCATAAAATATCTGAAGTAAACTATCTGGGGTACTTACGTCATGAGCAGGTGCCGTGATGTATCTTTGTAAAGAAGCTGGGACGAGTGATAGGGGGAGGTGTTCAGATAGAGTAGAAGGAGCTCTCTCTATAACAATTTGAGGAACAAGTTGTTTTACATATACAGGTATGTTTTTAAATTGAATATCTATGTGTATCCATAGGTTCTGTACAGACAGGTAGGCATGGACAAATAGGCAAGGATGACCCAAAGGGCTAAAATATTAACAGTGTATATCTTACAAAGATAGTGTTACAATTAACTTTTCCTCTATATTTTCTGCAACTTCTAAATTGTTTAAAATGGGTGTAAAACTAGCACCAGTTGTGTTTTAAGTTTATGAATATCTATATTGATACCATGAACAAGGATGGTTACTTTAACTTTGTTGTAATTAAATCAAAATTACTTGATTTGAATATAAACCACATGAGGGTCTATAATAAATGCCATTCAAATAGAAAAAAGCTGATTGAGGTCAAGATGGTGATCTGGTAGGAAAGAATCCCACCTCCTCCCCACAGAGCCACTAGGAACTCACTGATTTTCCAGATATAAATACTGAGGAAAAGCGGGCCTGGAAGCTACAGAGAGGCAGCAGCAACCAGGACCACAAAGGGTAGGCAAAAATGACAAAAGGTAGAGCTACAGCACAGATTTGGGATTTGGGCCACAATGGAAAACATAGAACCATGGGAAGAGCCAAACCTCCTGGAAAGTGCCTCCAAAAGCAGCAGAGAGCCTGCCCAGCAGGACTGGAATACAGAGCTGGAGGAGATGATCTTGGTGCAGGAAAGAAGGAAGACTGCCACCCCAGTGGGCTGGTGAAATTACACTGGGCACCGCCGTAACCGAAGACAGCTAGGGTAATTTCTTACCCCTGCACCTTCCACCATCCTATTGTGCTGGAGCCGAAGATCTGCCCACTGGATATCCTGCCCACCGGATACTCCACCCACCAATTAGCCCGCCCTCAGGCTTAAAGGAAGAAGATAGTCTCCCAGAAAGGAAGAATTCTCAATGCTACCCACTCCCCTCTTCTTGGTGGAAGAGGAACTGTAGCCTTGATTGCCGAGTGTGGATCAATGACAAGGTGATCATTACTGTTTGGACCTGGGATGCTGGGGGAAGGCTCTGCATCCTCCACAGAAACTCCAACCCTACAGACTGATCTCTCGGACCTCAACACAGGGTCCACCTAAGAATTTTAGCAAATACAACCAGTAGTGATGTCACAAAAAATAAAAAATTCCCAGTGTTCAAACAGAGTTCCGGGCTTACTTGGTGTAAGTCGATACCCTACACAAGGTCATCATTGAGGGAAACCTATCCCACAGAAACATAAACAGAATGCCAAACAGAGTGAAGACACACAGTAATATATGTGAAATGATGGACCCAGTTAAAAACCTAAGCGAAAATCTGAATACAATAGATGTATGCAAACTACCTGAGGGTGAATTTAGGGCAATAGTGATAAACATACTCGTGGAAATCAAGAAAACAATACAGGAGGAAAAAGAGAGCAACAAAAGAGAGAGAGTAAAAACAAAGCAAGATATCAAAGAAATGAAGAACACAGTAGCTAAACTAAAGAACTCCATTGAGAGACTCAATAGTAGGATGGATGAAGCTTCCAATAGAATCAGTGAGCTAGAAACCAGGGCAGAGTAATGCACTCAAGCACAATAGCAAAGAGCAAAAAGAATGAAAAGAAAAGAAGCAGATTTCAAGACCTATGGCATATTATTCACACATATTTTGTATGGTCTATGTAATATAATATATTCTTGTAATAAAGTAAGGTAGGGAAAAGAAATGTTCTGAAGAAAATCAAAGAAGAGAAAATACATTTACAGTACTGTATTAATATCATGAGTTTATGCCAAAGTCTGTTTACAAGAAAATCCACACATAAGTGGACCTGTTAGTCACATTAACGTTGTTCAAGGTGAACTGCAATTCAAGTTATTTGCATCTTTTTGTGAACTCCTTTTTCTTTGCATAATTCTAGTTTCCAAAACCTTTAATGATTTAAGTGTGCTAAGTCATACTTTAGACAATAAATATGACCAGTCCATTTCAGATATTTTATAAAAAACATTTTTCTTTCTTTATATCATCAGAATGGATATGGGGATGCTCTCTAGTTAATGAAAACCGTTCATTTAAATTCAATTTAGATGTTGTAGTTAAGTGTCTGTGGAGTATTGAGTACTAATAAACATAGCTTATTACAGAATTAACCCAGAAATTGAAAATTTGTTATTCCTTACCTTTGCTATCATAGCACATGGATCCTAGCATTTGCTGTTATAGAACACATTCTCCATTATTTTTTTCTGATATGACATCTATTTCTTTTTACTTTTGTGTCAACAGAATTAAATCACCCTGTCTTTACCTTTTCATTAACTAATTCTTAGAAGAAACCATAATGCACAATAATTTTCATTTATGTTTTATAATATGTTTATACAGAAAAATTTAAACAAATGGTTCACAGGAACAGGTATGTATCACAACAGATCAAAATAGTCAGTTAATTTTTGTGGCCTACTCCTCCTTTAATAACCAAATTTTGAGTTGTAACTGTTCATCTCATATCTCTGATTAAATATTGTCTTCAAATCCCTTCCAACTACTACCAGTCCAATGAAATTTACAAGGCTTATTCTATTCAATAATATGCATTAAGAATAGACTTACAGATTTGTCAGATCAATCCCATCATCATTGTTTGAAAGAAGGAATTCACTGAGGTTTTAATGTTTTCGTTACCCTCTTCTAATTAATTGATGGTTTCTACCCTGCCATTTGTTTGTCCTTAATTTGGAGGCATGTTCTATTCCATCCTTCACACTTCTTTGGTTGATAGTTAATAAACTCCTCCTTGTTGAATCAAGAATCATTAAACTTCCAAATATTTTAGGAAATATTGATGTTGTCATGATGAAAAATTTCAATTCTGCTCACTTTGACTCTCCAGTCCATATATTTGATTCCTCTATCTACTCTTCCTTCTTATATGAGCATAATCAATTTTTCCAGTTCTTGAGTATATCAGTATATCGGGCACAAGTTGATAGATTCTGTAACTGAACAAGAAAACAATGTGTTTACTAAAATGGGTCACTGAGTGATTCTATAACAGACTGTGTAACTGATTGGCTATGAAATTTCTTTTGTTTTTTAGTTAGTGTATGTGTATGTATGTGCAGTTGAATGTATATATGTTCACATATATGTGTAAATATATATACAGTTGGTATATCTCTGCAGGAAGGAGCAGAGGAGGATTTATATACATAATAAAGAAGAAAGGTAATTTAAACGAATTTTATCAATTAATTTAAAAATTAAATTGATCTCATCTGTTACCAAACTAAGAAAAATATTGTAGTTCAAATATAAATTGTCAAGAATATTACATTATGCTCCCATATAACAGCTATTATTTTCTACTTGATCTTGTATATGATTCTTCCTTGTGAAATAATATCCATTTATTTTCACCATTTTCAATACTTCAAATTATTTTGCAAAATCCATATATTCAATGTTTTATTTTTAAACTGTTTATATAAATCAATCATTCTATTCTCTGCACCCTAAGTCCTTATATCTGATTTCCTTATTCAGTGTTAATATGTACACTGTGACAAGCAAAGTTATAAAGATGACCCCCACGATTACAGTTCCCTGTTACTCAATCACTGATCTATTTTTTGCTTGAAAGAGATTTTATATATGTAATAAAAATCCCAAGAGAGTTGACCTTAAGATATAGAGAATATCCAGGTGGGCCTGAGTTAATTAGATGAGAAACTAAAATACTTACTAACTTTTCTCTGAATATTCATGCATTCAGAGAGGTAGGCTGCTGCTGGCCTAACAAAGAAGGAATGGAGTAGCATATTTTGAAATGGCTGTGAAAGTGAGTCCTTTAGGAGCTGAGAGCCAGCAGGAAAGTAAGACTCATTGATACAAATTTAAGCAAACAAATCTGTCATCAGTCATTGAGTTTGATTAAAAAAAAAAAAAGAAAGAAAGAAAGAAACCAACTAAACCTCGCCATGACAGCCTGGCCGAGACCTTTATTTCAACCTGTAATACCTGAGTGGAGACTCTAGTGATTCCACTGAAGGGAAGGAAAACCATTTTCCCTCTACCCTTCTAGATTCTTGGGTAGATCCCCCTGAAATAAAGGATAGAGTAACAGGAGAAAAACAAAAGTTTAATATCATGTGTATCTCCTGTATCCTTGGGAGAGACCCAGGAAAATGGAATAACTCCTGAAATGGCTCAAGCTACCAGCCTGAACACCATTTCCAGGTAAAGACAAAAGATAATGTTGGGGGTGGGAGAATGGGTGGGAGGCAGTTCAGGGAGGTTATTTGAAAAAGCACAGTAAATGAAGTTATGGTGGTTGTGTAGATTTAAGCCTATGCCTTCTCCGTTGTTAAGATTTTCTAGAGACTGTTATTCTCCTCTTCCTGGTACAGAGAGGGAGATAGCCTGCAAATGGAGATTTCTCATCTTTATTTTTTATTAAGGAATTTCCATACTGTTTTCCAGAGAGGTTGCATTAATTTACATTCCCATCAGCAATGTAGGAGGGTTCCTTTTTCTCCACACTCCATCAAACACTTGTTTCTAGTCTTTTTCATATAGGCCATTCTCAGGTATCTCATTGTGATTTTATTTGCATTCCTCTGGTGTTGAGTATGGTGTCTAATACCCATAGACTGAGAAATAAGTTTAAAATCTTCAAATCAATATGACTTTGTAAACAAAAGAATTAATAATAAAATTATTATTTTAAAAATGGAAATTTCCCTTATGAATGTAAATGCGTCTTAGTAAAGGTTGACTTCTAGATTTTCAGAGCTTCTCCTGTGTCTGCTATTAAAAAAAAATCAGCCTAAACTAATCCTAATGACAGAGGCTTATTTTGGGATACAGTATTCTCCCCTTCAGTGGGGTGCATTTAACTTTCTTCAGATAACTTCTATTGGGCCACTAGGGTTGCTCGAAACCAGAAGTGGCTGAGAGTCCATGTCCCCCCTGGCAGGCCCAGAGCCAATGACTCTGTGGCAGAGGAGTCTGAAAGTCTCCTTTGCATGAAAAAGAGGGGACAAAAAACTCACTAGTTTCATTGACTCCAGAGAATACCTTGTAATCAAGCTAAGGCTGAGGCATTGACTTAAATCCCACAGTATTTGGGGTGATTGATTTCCTGTTCTGCTTCCACTACCCCCTTATTTTTCCTGGAAGCATTTCCTTAATAAGTCATATATCATTGAATCCTCATATAAAGATCAATTTGTGGACAACGCCACCCAAGAAGATAAAAAAAATGATCATTCAGATGCAATGTCATCAATTCAATAATTTGCAAAAAGGTAAGAGATTAACGAAAATAAGGATGAAGATAAAACTTTATTCTGAGCATCAGTGAGATTAAATATACTAATATCTGGGTTTGCTTTTACAAAATTCATTTATTGAAGATGATCATATTTTATTTTGGGTGCTTTTCATAGTAAAGAATCATTGATAAATACGAAATTGACTTGACCACATTTTTCCCAGGGAGCACACGATACAAAAATTGTGTAAGTCATACAGTATGGCTATATGACCACTTCATATATTTGTGCCATTAGTATTAAAAATACATTAAAACAGAAAAGTGACCTGTAGTTGTTTGTTGGGACCAAACTCGAAGTCGGAAATAACCGCAGACCGAGAAATTCCGTTTGAAACAAAAAGGAGTTTTGCTGAGGAGGCTGGCGCCGGCAAGAGGGAGGGCTCGTGCCGCTCTAAAAACCTCATGACCCCGACTGGGGTTACGGAAGGGTTTTTAGAGATCCCCGGCATTTTACTTCTTACATCTAGATAAGGAAAAGGGCACCAAGGTGGCTGCAGAAAGGGGAGCAGTGTCATTGTGCAAGCAAGCTTTGACAGAAGCAAATAGCAAGGTTAGCTTGGGGGTTTCATTAATATGAAGACAATAGGGAAACTAACTTGGCTTGATTTGTTATCTTCATATGTCAGGGTTAAATACCAACTCCATGCCTCAAGGTTGAATGGAATTTTTTAACAGTGTTTTTGTAGCCAGTACGCCTGGTCATTTCAGTTAATACTAATAATCTTTATTTTAATGGAAATATTTCCTGGAAAATATAGTTTTCAGGAAATAAAAGTAGTATTAATGGAGTCCCTATACCAACACATATGAACAGGAACATGTAGGGTAGGGTCTTTATTATCAAAATGCTCATTTTAGAATGTCACTGAAAAAAGAAGATACTCTGCCATTATGGATCTTAATACCATTCTGGAATTTGAATATTAACCTTCAGGTATTAATGACTTCAAATGATTCCACAGGATGTAAATCAAAATGGACATTCCTAGTGATAAGAGAGTTGATGATTTGACATGTGTTAATGAAAGTGATAGAAATGGGCTTTGTACAATTCATGCCCACTACTATGCTGAGCACTTAAGGTACATTATTTAATTTCCGTAAATCCTTTCAATAGTCTTAGAAATTATGTGTTATTATCTTTCTCATCCTACTTATGATCATGTAGGATTGCAGAGAAAATTCCCCCATCTCTCTGAGATTGAAGTGGTCAAGCAAAAAGAAAAAAAAATCAGATAAATTAGTAGGATTAAAAGATAAAATTTAACTGTATATGTGTGGAAAACGTACATGATTGTAAATTCTAGAGTAAATGAGACAAATTAAGAATTTATATTGTGAGTTTAGGAATAGGACAGGGGCCTGGAATGTCAAGGAGAGAGGAGGTGGTCCCACATGATAAGGAGAAGATGACTTTATATGACAAAACCCTGCCTCTGGATGTTTGCCCTGCCTTAAAGTAGGTTTCTTTAATGAAAAGTTTATTTATTAAAATAATTCTAAACCTGGATAATCTTCATGATTTAAGGTAATGGTAACAGTTTCTCTCAAGACTCACAGGGCCTCAATTGCCCTTATCTCCACATACCAAGGTGAAATATATTGGAAAAAGGATGCTCGGGACATTTTTGAGGTCAATCCTATAATATCAAGGTCATGAAAAATTCATACTATTAGGAAAAAACAATAGAAAATAAAGGAGCTATATTCAAGTTCAGCTTATCTGAAACAAATCTACATTTTAATCACTGCATGGGAATAGTGTCCAGATATGTTTTGCTTCACTTCTGATAGCTTTTGAAAATCTGGACAAAGCAATATAGAATTAAGCACTCATATTTTAAGCATTTTGCTGCATTCTCAATTATGTTATTAAACAAAATGCATTTTAATAATTTGTACCTATTATAGTAATTTAAAATTTTAATTTTATATAGGAAAGTAGTTGAACTAAATGCCTATTTTTAGAAGCTATGAATATTGCTCTTGGTTCTCAGGAAGAAACATTTGATTTCAGATACTCCCCAGAATAAACAATAACTGACATACAAAATTGACTTCACCAAATATTTATGTGGAACACATAGGGAAGGGAAAATTTTCCCCTTACCCTTCCAGGCTCTTTGGTTTAATAATTAAATTTACATAAAACAGATTATCAGGAAAAAATAATTTAATTCATATATATAGGAACTCCCATAAAGACATGAGAAGCCTAAAGATAGTCAGACAACTGAGGTACATATACCCATCCTGAACTAAAGAAAAGGGAGCAGGGATCTGGGACTACAAACAAGGAAAACAGTTTACAGGAGACTAGGAAGAGCAAATGTTTGGTACATAAATGTCTGCCATGCCATGCAAAAATAATGGGCACAGAAGGGACTTTGAACAAAAGTCATTGCTGTATTTCCGCCAATTTACTACATTTGGCTCATATTATTTGTGGTTCTCTCTGGTAACAGCTGTCTTCCTGATGCAGACCCTCTGTCTCAATTCTTGTAGGCAGTTAAGAAAGAGATAAAAAGCTCTTCCTGAATCTGCTGGGTTTTGATTGCTTTCAGCTCAAAATAATCCTCATGCCAAAATGGCATATTTTGCTAACTTGTTATGAACCCCTTCAAGCACATGGTAAATTCTTTTGTTTTAGGTGTAGAATGTTGCTATTTTTATATGGGAAAAAAACTAACTAAACTCTAAGGAACACTGTAAAATCTGACAATAGAGAAGAAATCATGGTCAGTTACTATGTCACACTGCTTCAGACGCAATTCTCATGGGCAAATTGCCAGGATTGCAGTGTAAAATTCAAACGATAAACACCGTAGTACACAGAAATATATCAAATATAATGTTTCCTCTTTATGATTGTTTACCCACAACTGTGTACCTTAAGATACTTCAAACTTAAAGAAAAACCAGAAGTCTAGTATAATAGAAATATATCCTCCTCTAGTGAACATTTTGCTGTATCTGACATTGCCCTTTCTTCATCTCTTTTTTTTTTTGCATTTTATTTTCTTAATGTATATTCATGTGTGCACATGCTTATACACGTGCACACAAATTCATAGCTAAATATTCAACACATATATTCCTTCTAAGAATAAGAACATTCTCCTATACAATTCCATCCTCACAACCTAGAAATTTAATGTTACAACACGGTATCTAATTTATTGCCCCTACGCAAGAGTCCCAATAATTTCAGGGTCCAAATTGGGATTTTCCAGTACATCTTCTCTCCTTAGAGTCAGAACAGTTCCCAAAGCTTATTTGAACTTTGATCGTATTAATTTTTTGAGGAAATGGAGCCAGTGTTTTCATTGCTCTAATTATCTTCTTATGATGGGATGAGTTTAAACTTTGATGGCAAGAAAATTTTATATGTGCTATGATATAGTTCTCATTGCATTTATCACCCCAAGAGAATTAAAGCTGTAATACAACCAGGAAAGTGTTTATTTGAGAATAGAATCAACAGGCAGTCCCAAAGGATATATCACCAGGATCAGGGCATAGGGGAGTTTAAAAAGATTAGGCAAGGAAATGGTCTTAGGTTATTTGTGGTGAAACTTTTTGGACTGGGTCTCAAGTCAATTTATCTACTTCTGATTGGTAGACAAAAGTCTTCAGATAGAAGGCTACAATGCGGGTAGCTGTCATGACCAGCAGGTGATAGACTCTTGGTTTTTTAGTAGTCACAGAATGGCTTGAGTCAGGCTGTTTAATTTCCACCTAGAAATATCAACATCAGAGCTTAGTAACAAGATGGAGTCTGTTTGACTCAAAAGAAATTCTACGTATTCCTTCAAGTCAGCAACAGGTCAGATTTCAAGTTATTAGTGATGCATTTTGGTCATCTGGTTATGATGTTGTCGACCAAATATCTTCATGATAAAGCTACCTTCCCCTTTGGTAATAATAAGTATCCTATCAGTGAGATTTGAGACAATGAGAGCATCCATTATCTTATCCACTTTTCCCTCAATGGTCCTATGCACCCTATGTTCGGTTTGTGTAGGGAAAGAAAATATGCCACTCAAAAAATATATCTCTTTAGTGTAAGGGTCATTTCATAGGAGGGGCTGTAAAGGTCAGGTACAGGGTACCATTTTGTAGCAGACATTTGCATGTGTAAAGAAGAATCTTTCTCTGCAAGGGCATCTTCCTCAATGTCTGGGAATCTAAGTTCATAAAACAGCCATGTCCTTGTTTATTATGCCTTTTCTCATGCAGTTTAACTCTTTCTCCCCTCCTCCCCCTACTAACATCCTTTGTCTTTAGCTAAAGGAGATGACTTAAGTCATTTTGCTAATTTACTCAGTCTCATTGGATTTCTCCCATGTATACAGCAGATGTACATGTTATTATTACATTTCATTTGGGTTGATTTTTCTTATCAATCTTCCCAATGCTTATTTCATCATTAACAGCTTAGAAAAACCTAGATGGGAAGAGGGACTCTCCCTCTCTCCCTCACAAAATTTAGATCACTTGTTCTCAGGGTTGAGAATGACTGAATCAGTTTCCTAAATTGAAAAGCACAATGCAGACCAGAAGCAACAAAAGATAAAACAAAACAACAACCAGATATCTTTTGTAGCTGTGGGGACCAAAGGAAAAGCAACCCCATTTCTCTGAGGTTCTTCACGGGCTTTATGAATGAAGAAATTAACATTAGGCACAATTAATAAGACAGAAGCTCAAATTTAATAACACGTATGAAGAATTAACATGGCAATAAACTCTAAGGTAGCTAGGGACGGTCCCGCATTTATAAGCTAAGCTGAGGAATGAAAAGTGGACCTGGGATGTGGGAGAGAGAAGAGCATGTTACCAGTGTATAGAAGATAGGTTTCTTAGAGAGGGTTATTTACAGATAAACTATTTTTTGGATTAAGACTTTCCCAAACTACGTTCTTCTAGAGAATAGGGACAAAAGACCATTTCTGGAGAGAGAAAGGTGGAGACCCAGGGGTGGCAGATGGCTTCTTTGATTAAGAAAATACCTACAGGGTTAGAAGAACTGGAGCCTCTCATTTGCCTTTGCGACAGTCCACCACCATCTCTAACTCTTCATGTCAGAGTCACACATCCACAAGAGACCAATTCTGAGAGACTGGGTGTTCTGCTTTAGTCCCTTCATAGCATTATGAGGAAGTAAAATGTATTTATTTGTTTTGTGTCCTATCTGATCTTTCAAGTAAAACAGTAACAGAGTATTTTTGCTGTTTTTAATACAATTTTGGCCATTCATGCAGACCTTTGCAATGTCTCCAAATTCCTCCAAGTATTCATCTAAGAATAGCAGTTTTATAAAACCACATGAAGCTAAGAATTGTAGTGATAATTCATGTATTTTCTATAGAAATCGGTTATTCTTATGTTAAATCTTTTAGTATTTTGCATTGTTTTGTATAACTTTACTCCACGATATAGTGTATTCATCTTTTGCTGCTTCATGTTGTGAAGGATTGGTGCTAGTTCATCCAACCAAATCAATTGCCTAACTTTTGCTAAGGTTTTAATGATAAGAATCTATTGGTTTCCAATATATATCAGTACATAATAACTGTCATTGAATCACAGCTGGGATGATAGTTCTAATATTATGATTTTAAAAATGTACTTATAAAACTATATTTTCTATATTTTCACAGTATGAAAAGAGCTCTCCTCTTTTAAGAGGCCAAGGGCTCAGTCAAGAGACCCTGTTCCTTGGATCTTTAGCGCTTGGTAATAGAAATTACCTGAATATCAAATAATGCCATAGAAGAGCTTTATTGGAGGAGGGGTGGAGCAGGAGGAGGGGGAGAGGGAGAAATACCCAAGCTCATAAGGGAGCCAGCTCAAGAATAGCAGCCAAAGCTGCTCACTCAGGCAGTCTTGAGCTTATCCTTTTAAGAATTTTCCAACCAGTTAATGGCTTGTGATATAACTTTCTGCTGTACTATTGAGCCTGCAGCTTGGGAGAAGGGTTTGTAATCAGTTAGCAATATAAAATCTCTCTTACTGGGTGCTCCCCTCCTACGGTGACTTAAGCATTTGTAGAGGGAAGAGGAAATGGAGTGATCAAAAAGGAGGCACAAATAATCATCACAATGAGGTGTTAATGATTTCAGTGAAAGGGGGTAATTTAGGGAAAAGTTTCATCACTGTTGGGTAGTTAATGGTTTCTAAAGTTGCTCATCATTTATCAAGAAGCAGCTAGACATTGTACAGTGACAGGGGCAGATACAATTTTCCATAAGCCAGAAGTCAGGGAGCCCACTGATTCTGGACTTTGACTGTCTCACTGTGAAGCTCAGAAAGCTAGAACTGGCATGCCTTGGTGGAGCAGTGGTTAGGTCAATCACCTCCAAAAGAGCAAGCCACATACCCCTGGGTTTGAGTCCTGGGTCTGGGAGGAAACAACCAATGTGAACAACTAAATAAAAATAAAATACTTTTTCTCCTCTCTCTTTCTGCCTACCTGCCTACTCGCCTTCATTCCTGCTTGAAACTTTCCTTTAAGACAAAAAAAGAAAACAAGTTAGAATTATTGGACCCTGCCTTTAGAACATTCGTGCCTTAAAGTGGTTATATTTCTCACATGAATAATTTAAGAAGGTATCTTTTAAGTGTGGTAATTCAAATATTTTTCAAAGCACCTCAGTGACACATGGTTTTTGAATGAAATTCAAGAGCTGTATAAATCAATAAGTCATTTGACACTGCTCTTATGAACTTCTGATGTATTTGCTTCATTTTTATCTATAGAATTTATCATTTTAATTTATTATTCTACTTATGTAAATCTTAACCAAAAATTGTGTGTTGTTAAATATAAGACACAGACCTAAAATGAAGTCCACTGCTCCCCGGGTCACCAAACTGATACCTAACTTAATTAAAGCTTTGGCTCTCCCAGAAATGGAATGCTAAATCAGCCAGGAATCACCTGATCAGCACTAGTAAGGTAATCTGCCTGACAGACCCCTGCCATGCCCTTAAGGAAAATAACTTTGCAATAACCAATCTTCTTTTTGGCCTGGTATAACTTCCTTGTTCCTGCTCCCTTCTGTTTATAACATTATTTCTGTTTATATAGCTCCTCAGCGATCCTATCTGTTTAATTAGATGCTGCCCAATTCATGAATTCTTGATTAAAGCCAGTAAGATCTTTAAAATTTACTCAGTTAAATTTTTTTTCATAATATTAAAAAGATACTAATACTGTCTTACAATGAATGTATCAGGTAATTAATAATCTGTATGAAACACATTAATCTGTACATGAAAGGATGTGTGCAAACGTCCTTTTCCTCAAAATATAGTGATAAACATTTGAAGGGGAGCAGAATATGCCATTCCAAAATATTTTTTCGTGGTTAAGTAAATCTGTGGGACAAGTGAATTTTAATACTGGTGCTATACTTTTTTAATTTATAACAGTACAGTTCATTCATGATGTTGTGACATGGAAGAATGTCCCTGTCATGAGAAGGCATCAAAGGTCATTTTATGTTGTAAATAATCATCTTTCAGTGTTTCGATTTTTTTTATTGCTTTTTAATAGATCAAAGACACTGACAAGATTCGCTGTCATGTGGTAACTATTACTCATTTCAGTGAGGGAGAGAGTAAGTTAGTTACTATTCTGGGCTTTTCAGTAACGCAGACAACATGTTGATCTAAAGTTCAAAAAGTCTCTGTTGTTTGTGAGCATGAACATTTCTAGACGGTGTTAGTGATCTAATGTGGTGACCTAAAATGACTTTTGAATTTGATCTAAATGTGCCTAAGTCCTTGCAAATGAATATATTCTAATGACGTTGTTTAGCAAATAAGGTCTTAGAACATGTCTTTAAATCATATAAGAGTTTCATAAATATTCACCATGTAAAGATGCAAATGTCCACTTACCAAAACTGTTCATTTGTATAATTATTTTCACATATACCATCTCATTTGTTTTATACCTAATAATCTGGTAAGGTAAGCAGAGACTATACCTTTTATAAAACATTTGAGAAATTAGAAAATCTGTATTAGGACCTACTTTTACTATTTCAACCAGAATCTTTGATTAGTATCTATCAATATACTCTACCTAGGAGAAAATTCTGTACGCTGTTGTAAACAATTGAATATGTTGTTTCTAAGAATTAGTTATAGTAAATCTGAAAAGTGACCATTCCCAGAGTATTCTTGTTTGAGCAAATTCCTGTGTGTATGTATGCATACTTAAGTGTATATATATATATATATATATATTCTAAATTTATTAACTTTTAGCTTCATGGATATAAATAAGTATAACTACAAATATATATATATATATATATATATATATATATAGGTAAAACAGAATCAAAAAGATATATGGATTGCTTAAAAAAAGACAATACTACCTTAGCTCCCAAAAGAATAGAAATTCTATATATGATAGATTGCCTTGGTAGTACTATTAGCCTTATAATGCTTAATAAAACTGAATTGAAAAATTATTTGCAAGTCATAGGAGCCATTAGCTGTTCTGCTGTTTACATCTTTAATGGTTAATTCCAAAGGCTTCTTAGCAGAGGCAATAGCCATTAAATATATTATGTGAATCAACATCCGCAACTTGCTGATAACCAAAAGCTAAAACTCCCACTGTGATGGCATGAACCCATATAAACACAGCAAGCTCATTTTCATTAAACCACTCTTTAGAAATAAGTGATGTACTTATTTTAGAAGACAGCCATGAGCTAGCTAAAACATTGACTAGGTCATTTTTATAGGTAATTTTTTGTTCATTTTATCTCATAGAAGATTTCAGGATTTTTTAATGAACCTAAAAAATGAAATGATAGTTATATTTTAAAATGCCTGGAATCAATCTATTCTAATGCAGGGATATATATAAATAGTAATATAGACTGATGTCAGAACTGGCCTAGAAGTTATTAAAGAGGTCATCAATACAGAGTTAAAGTGAAATTCCTTTTGATAGAATTTCTTATTAAAATTTACTTTTTCAATCATCTGGTCAAATATCTGAAATCTTTACTATGAAGTGTTTCTTTTCATTGACTAGAGAAATAGAGTTTTGGGTTGCCTATAAATTACTAGAATGAAGGGTAAACATTGAAGGCTAAGCAAAGGAACAGCTAGCCACGATGGAATGATCACAGGGGCTTGGGGAAAACAGAAGATGGACTGGCATCATATTCATAGGGAGTAGGGTTGCAGAGAGTGATGTCAGATGGGGACCCTTTGAGATAGAATGGCTCAGAAGGAAAGGAGAAATGTAAATACACCAGAAACTATGATGTACCAAGTATAGCACAAGGCATCCTTAGCTTATTTAATATTTTAAAAGTACATTATCTCTTAGAATATTCCCATTGTATACAAGTCCAATGATAAGAAAATGGACAAATATATTTGTATTGCATTTCTAATAAAGTGTCAGTGAAGCTGATCTGAAACATTTCTAATCAATATCAATAATAAAATTATGATGGTAAAATTACCAGCAGGTATCAATCATATATGAATATGGATCCCTAATTCTAGACTCTGAACATGTGAGGGGCAGCAGAAATATAAGAAGCTGTTGTAGTTTTATGTTTCCTTATTCACAACAGCCAGAAAAATAATATGCCAAATACATGCTTTTAGACATGATCTTACTAATGTCAGTGACTTCTCTAACAGTTAATAAAATGGAAAAAATTTCAAGTGTTGATCAATTTAGAGTGACTTTCAGTTATATAATTATCTAACAACAAAGCATAAAATGGAAGCTTTCTAATCGAGAGGGTGTAGTAAATGATTTGACATTAAAAGCTCTTGTAGAACTTGAAAAACATGGAAGCACTGCTCTTTGGTTTGAATATAGACTAAAATAGGACACTATAGTATACCACTTATGGACTAAGATAAACATTTAGAATAGAATGAAGGCAGGTGTCACTGCAAGCATTAAAGTAGAATTCTGAACTACTTTTTGCATTTTAGTAGATGAGAAATGAATTCAATTTCCTTCGATTAATTGTTCTTTCTATAGATATCTACCTAGTAGTAACAAGAAAGAAGTATGTCTACAAGACAATGTAAGGGTCAGACTCCAGTATCCCCAAACACCTAGATGCTGGCTACAAAATGCAGCTGTAGGGTGATTTTCATAGAAACAAGAAATGTCATAGAGCTATTGAACTTGGAAATCAGAAAAGGAAACCCTTAAAATATAATAAACCCTGAGATTAACTATCACCACTATAGTTCTGTACCTCCTTACAGCATCAACCTGGTTTACTTGACATTAATTTAATATATTTGTTAATGTCCTCTTTCATTTCATAGTCAGCTTGCACATAAAATATCTCTTCCATTTGTCTGGAAGCTCCTTAAAGTCAAAGGAGCATACAGTACTCAAAAGATACTTGAAAATTTTGACTGCATACATTGATAAGGATAGATGAATGGATGGATGGAGAGAGTCGATGCCCTCATTCAGGATAAATTTGAACTACCAGAATGGACCTTGAGGGTATTATGCTAAGAAATAAGACAAAAGAAGACAACCTATGATTTCACTTGCCTGTGAAATCTAAAAGAAAATAATAGATACAAAAGATACTAGAGGTTTGGGAAAATAGGGGAAATGGGCAAAACAGCCAGAATGAATAATGAGTTAATGAGTGAATGAATGAATGAATGAATAAATAAATAAATAAATAAATAAATAAATAAATATGCTTCCTCCTCTTCTCCCTTCATGCCTCTCTTCCTTCCTCTTAAAATCAAAAACAACAAAAGAAGCAAAATAGCTACAGGCCATGAAGCCTGTGTAGGAGCTCTGGATTGACCTTCCAAATATTTTTTATAATTAATTTTATAGGAACATCACATTATAATATTATATAGGCTAAGGCATGCATCATTATAAATCACCATCTGTATGTAATACATTAAGCTCACCATCACCAGTCCTCCTTCACCATATAATTGATCCTCTCGACCACCCCACTTCCCTTCTTGTAATCACTAATTTTATTTTGACTAGAAGTCTATTTGTTTGATTTAGTTCATTGCCCTTCAGAATTTTTGCTATTTCAATCTGTAATGTCTGAGTCTCTAAACCCTGACTTAGTCAATTAGAGGATGCAGACTTATTTGATGGGGTGTTACCTAGGGTCAGGTGACTGAAACAGACACAGTAGGAGTTGACAAATGGAGGCAGTCACCTGACCACCTTCCACATGTCCTACTTTGAGCGGCACTAGAAAGTATAGTTCCATGTTTTCCACATGAATCAACCCATCCTTATTTTGATTTCCAAGTCAGAAAAATCTAGCAGGTAAGATGAAAATCTGCTATAGCAAGCAATACAACTTGCTAACCTAGAATTTGTGTGTTTGAGAACAAAGCAGATACTTGTTGGTAAGTACAGCATTTAGGCAGTTCAGGTTAAGTGAGGAGAGATTAAGTGGCCACTCAAGCACTCTACATCCTTGTGAGTATGTGAAGCCCTTTGGTACACTTCTCAGTGCTTCTTAGTGCACCAAGAGCATTGTCAGGTTTAATTGGTGCACTTTAAGAATTCTATTGTTTTAGTCAAATATCTTCAGGTTTAGCTCTTATTCATAAGTCAACACCACTGTACATGAGACATCACTTAACTGTTGCGTTAAGTATTATTGGGATAATAACTGAAGTGATCTAGTGTCGTATTTAAAATTATGGTTTTGTTAAGTAGAGGAAAAATGAAAATAGATGATACATTTATTTTGAGAGTAAGGGCATGAATAAGTCTTTCAAGATTTTTTAAAATGACATTCATCTTTAAGTAAATTCCAAGCATTTATATAATGAATTTTAAGTATCCTGCTGATATTCGAAGTCATTTTTGTTAAAGCAGTTTTAATATTGATTTATATTTATTTGGAACACTGAAAATATTCGGGATCTAGGTAAAGGTCAAGCAAAATTAAATAAAATTAGAGGTAATAGAATAAAGTAGTTCAACATAGTTAATATAATTATATAACAATTAAATATGAATAATTATAAATATATGATGTATATTTCTATATATGGAAATACATAATGTTTTTGTATTTTACCTTTATTTTCAACCTGAGGCAAGTAAATGAATTTTGATTTCCTGTAATACTCTTAATAAGCATAAACCAAGGTTGTATTTCTCTTATGTGAAACGCCCAATATTATAGAAAGCAATAGTTTTAGAGAATTAATGACTACAAAATTTAAGATATGTTGTGATTCAGAAGGGACATATAATAGCAGTTCTTGGAGCAACGGTAATTCTACTTTGTGACCCGAGTTGTGGATAGAAAAACATTCACTTTGCAATGACTTATTAGAATGTTAAAATTATTTTATATCATTTTCTCTGTTGTTTTCAAGAAAACAAAACTTTTTAAAGTGAACACTCTTCAAATTTTATTTTCATAGCAACTGCAAAGCTTATAGTAAACTACTGTTCCTACCCACCATTCTAAATGTCTTTTTAAAATCCTCTCTAAGGCAAATAATCATCATCAAAATAGCAGACTACACCAATTCTGATCCAAATGTTGGAGACCCAAACTTTGGTCTATCCACGGTCATCAATGTGATAAACGTAAACAAAGGTAGTAATGTTGATATGGGGCATAGATGGGACCCCATTTCAACGGCTCTGGAGGCTGGCAGAGGAACGGGGAAGGATGCTGCGTGTAAGCCTCGGGTTCAATGGTTCACCCAGCTTGGTCTTAGTCTCAGCTGAATGACATGGCAGCCTGGTGCCAGAAGGTATTTACCGCCTTCCTATTGCTGGTCCGTGCCTTTGTCTTACCTTCCAGATTCTTCCTGTTTCATGTGTTAGATTCTTGAATTCAGTCTCCAAAAGGAATTTCAGGATGTCTGAAAAGGTGAATGAGTAAGAAAAGTTTTATTGAAGAAAAAAAGGAAAAAAAAAATTACTCTCAAGAGTGAGAGTGGGTCTTCTCTTGAAAGGAAGAAATGAAAGGGGGGGCAAAGTCGCTGGATGAATTTATATAGACCAATTATTGAGAGTATTTTGTTGATCAAGCTGTTTTTCTGCTATCTGGCTGTTATGCAGGTATTTAAGTTCTGGCAAAGTCATGCCCTGCCTAGTAGATAGTCTGAGAAAATCACAAGAAAACACTGGCAGCAAGGACATGGCCTTTATTATACTCACCAGGAGGGGTCCCAATGGCCCCTAGTAGGGCATGTCTCCACCTCCCCAACTGCTGCCCAGATGGTGGTTGGTCAGGCATGTTTCCAGAAAGCTACCCCATATTAGCAAGGAGGGGGCCCTTTCAAAGGGGATATGAGCAAAGGGAGGGTAGTGAACATACAGGAACAGCCACGTGGGAAAGAACACAGAACAGTCAAGTAGGCAAGGACATCAAAATGCCAAGACAGGACATCTCAGGCACAGTCAGTGCAGGTGGAGGCAGTTATCATCCCAGAAAGGTCATCTGTTATATTCAAGTCTGCGCTTATCATGGGCCAGGCGCCAGCCCACTTTCAAGAGTGAGCATGGGTCATGTTCTCATGCTGCTCTACACTGGCTCTTTCTCACTTTTGTTGATGAACTGGTTTTCCTGCTGTCCCTATGAAGGTATTTTTATTTAATGTCCATCAATCCTGGTTGTCGACTTTAGTCCCCTATTCTGTCCCTTTCAATTTCACCATAAAATTTCTTACTTTTTAAACATGAGGATTAAATTCCACAGCTCTATGAAGTACTTCCACAGTATTAATTTCTGTGGTGCTTAACCCTCTTCTGGAGAGAATTTTTCTGAAATGGTTCTTGTCTTCAATAGTCCTGCTGTATAGCAGATTACCGCTGACTTTGCTATGACTTTACATCATCATATTTTGTTAGGACTGACTGAACATATGCATAGGCCTGTAATTCTAAAAGTGATTCTGGGAGATTTTCATGAATGTTCAACATAGTAAGAGTAGGAAATTCTTTCATCAAATCTTTCATTTCCACCGCTTCTCTTTATTCTTGCTAATTGTCTTGCACACATTGCCAATCTTCTCTTAATATATACCAGTATACTGGTATTTCTCCTTTGTCTGAAGGATATAAAAAGTCCACATCTCAGGTGAAAAAGGCCTGATGGTTATGTGCTGACAAATTCATGTCATAGTATGTGAGTGGCTCTTTGCTGCTCACCCAAGTGTATCTCTTATATGCTGTTCCTCTGAAAAGATTGAGAGATTACTCTATAGCTTGCATTAGTTCTGAAGGCTGAAGTCTGAAATCAGGACGTCAACATGGTTGAGTTCTGATGAGAGCTCTCTTCTTGATTTGCAGATGGCTGCCTTCTCGCTGTGTCCTTACTTGTCTCCTCACGTGGGAGACAGAAAGAGAGTAAGTGAGCAAACAAAATGTTTAAAAGCAAACATAATGATCTAAGAAACTAACTCGTAAACCAATATGGCTTCAAACTCACATTCCTATGGTACTTGAAAATTAAAGCTGGTATGGCTTGCACTGAGTACAAATTTCACATGGATTGGAAATGTCTTTTGATGAATGAAATGGTTATTGAAATAATTCTCTAGATGATGCAGATTTCTGCCTTTTAAAAAAACATTTAGGGAATCTGAAAGGGTCATACTTAAAATATTGTAAAAATACTGTACTCTGACCTAGAATACCCAGGTTCAACCTTCAAAAATACCCTCAAATATAGTCAGTAAAACTAGGATCCACTGTCATTAATTCTTCATGTTCAACGGATTTTTTTAAGTTTGTTTTTAATAGTAAAATTTCCATTTATGTGAGTGGCTTGATTGATCATATTAATGAGATAAACATAGCAAAATTTATTAAACAATTTTTTATGATTCCATAGCAAGGTTGACAATATTACCAAAGTATCAGAAAACAACTGATGTAATTAAGAGTTTTATATTATCAATTTTAATGTCAGATATACCAATTTTGAAACCTATTTCTCATCTGAAAAATTCAATACATTTATAATAAAGAATGATTACTGTTTTAACTTTAAACTTATAATGTAATAATTAAATACCTATAGATGAGTGGGATACAACTTATTGTTTATCATTTAAACTCCCTCTTAAGTAACATCAAATTATGTGTGTATGCAAGTGCTCTTTATTTTGTCTATTTTGTAGGCAGAAAATATATATAATCCAGTATCTTAAAACCAACAACTTTTGAAAGTAAACAAATTGTGTCCAATTATTTTTTCTGTTTTATATTTTTATTGAGCTGTTCACAATGGTTGTTCCCCCCGGACCCAGGATGCGAACCCGGGTCCTTGGGATGTATGTGAACTACTCTTCTCTGGAGACAGCTGAACTAACTGCTACTCCACCAGGGTGCACCATTTCCAATTATTCTTAAAAATTCATTCTTAAGAAAATAACAATTCTTAGCCAAGAATTCTGCTAAATCATATCTTATGCATAACTAGGAATGCCAATTGTCATCAGTTTTGAGTGGGAACTAATTCAGGTACCATCCAGAAGTTTGTATGCCAGGTATATATCAGAGAGGAGACATTTTAGAGGTAACTTTTCTGTTAATGACACTGAAGCTTCTGTGCAGTCACATAAGCAACCACAAATGTTCAGGATTGCTGCTTCTGATGTCATTAGAGTCATCTTAACTATGTTCTTGGAATATACAATTCTGTTTCATGTGGATAAATGGTGCACACCTGAAACTTATACAATGTTATAAAACCAATGCTAACCTCAATAAAAGGGTGATATTAAAAATATTTAATTTCTAATGCCAATAGATCCTACAATGGGAGTTCTAAATAAATGACAGAATCCCAAAGAACCTCTGCTGTACCATGCATTAACCCTTTAGTTACAAACTATGGAAGTATATCAAGCGTCCAGAGGCAATCTTGGAGACAGCTTCAGCAACAGTTGTGGCCACTAAGGATCATGGCCAAATACCAATAAACAAACAATTATTTCAAGATTCTAGTGAACCCTGATGGAGTAGCGGGTAGGTCAATCACCTCTGAAGGACGCAGGCTGCATAACCCTGGGTTTGAATCCAGGTCTAGGGAGAAACAACTAGGATGAACAACTAAATGGAAATAAAATAATTCTTCCTCCTGCTCTGCCTGCCTGCCTACTGATCTTCATTCCTGCCTGTACCTTTCCTTTAAAAGAAATAGTCTGTCCTCTGGTGAGGATATGCTACTATGCCAGCTGTTCACCAGCCCTGATTTCAGTTCTAACTCATCTACCAAACATCCCTGTGCTATTGTCCATGCATATTTTTAGCTGGCCTCTCATTCAGACCATAATATATAGTTTAACTTCCATTAAAACTCCAACATCTTGGTGTGTCCTGGTGACCTAGTGGTTTGGTTCATCCCAAGGCCCCAGTCTGGGACCTGGGTCCCAGGGAAACAACAAAGATGAACAACTAAATAAAATAAAGTGCTTCTTTCTCCTCTCTCTTCCTGGCTACCTGCCTACTCACCTTCATTCCTGCCTGCCTCTTTCCTTAAAAAAAAACAAAACAAAAAACAACTCCAAATCTAAGCATACATATAATGAATTTTATACCACATGACATATCACTATTTAAAAATAATTTGTCATCATTTTCTTAGCAAACTGGTTTTGGATTAGCAATAAAATCATCATTACAATGACTTCCCATGGTGTTTCAGGTTGACAGGTTAACAGTACTGAAAGTTCTGTCCATGCAAAGTTAATTTAACATGTAAGTAAATGGCGGATGATGGATAAAGATTTTTCACTGTTGGAGTGATAGGTTACAGACAGATAATGGAAGAGGACTAGGATGATTAACATAGTACTGGCTTAAAATTGGAGATATCAGAAAGATCTCGTGTTCAGTTTAAAATAGGTATGAGTGGATATATATATACACACACACACAGACAGATATGAGTACTTGTAGATATGTGTATATGCAGAGAGGTTAGTATACACAGATATATTACCTTGCTCTGTCAGTATGTCAGTCTAGAAGCATCCATACTCCTGCAGCAACAAACACACCTTATGCTTATTCTCCAGTAAAAGGAACAAGCGCTCCTTAGTGAAATGACTGATTCTAAGATTGGGACAAAGGATACACAAGATGACTGTGGGGTATCTTATGATGACAGAAAGTAAGAAAGAAAATAACCACAAAGTTGGAGGCATTACAAAAGGACACAGGAGCCAACAGAGTTTCCAATGGCCAAAGCTAGAACAATTTGAGCAACAAAATAAAGTAGTGTAAAATTATAGACCAAACATACAAAATAAATGTATTGCTATACGTAAGAGAATAAGTAAATATAGAAACAAGGACAAATAGACAAATCTCCTTGACAAAACAATTCCAAATAATATATGCAGAGAGCACTGTGAACATGGAGACATTTCAGTGTCTTCTCCCTGGCCACTCAGTGCAGCCAGTTGACCCTATGTGAAGACAGGTGGGGGTGGTCTAAGAAAGAGTTCCCCCATTCCTCTGAGTTTCCTTACAGATTGGACAAATGAACAAATTAACATTAGACATGATTAATAAGAGAAAAGCCCAAATTTAACAGCATGCATATGGAGAATTTACATGGCAAATTCTAAAATATCTGGAGTGGAACTGAGGTATGAATAAAGGGGTCTGGGGTATAAAGAGAGAGAGAAGGAGGTCACCAGTGGCTAGGAGATTGGTTTCTTTGGTAGAGAGGAGTATGTACAGATTAAACTATCCTTTGGATTAGACATTCCCAAAGTACATTCTTCTAAAAAATAGGGACAAAAGACTATTTCTGGATTAGGAGAAGAGTGGAGGCCCATAGGGTAGTAGATGACTTCTTTGATTAAGAGGACTAATGGGTTAGAAAAACTGCCTATGGGGTTGTCCTCTATTCTCCTTGGCTCTTTTGTGTCAGAGTGGAGCATCTACAAGAGACCAAGTCGGAAAAATTTGGGGTTTACTGTTTTAGCCCTTTCACAAGCATCTGGGTGAATTTAAGCATAAGACCAAGTTTCTTGAGTGAGCAAAACCATTTAGATTGCTGGTGGACAAAATGGAACTTCAACAAGAAGACTGACATAATCAGAAGTTATGCTTTATGGGAGATTGTTGTCCAAATGAAAAAATTAAACAAATTCATGCAATAAAAATCTTCAGCAAGTGGAAACTGCTTTAAAAAGCAGAGACAACAGACTTTTAACTATTTCTCCAACTACTGTGCTTACCTTCTGTTGGCAGAAATAAATCATTGCTGTGAAGCAAAGTCAAATTTAATAAAGATAAATATATTAGGGGACTATTTGGAGTCAATCTAAGGATTTAAACCAGAGAACACAGCCTTCATGATTGCATCCCTCAATCTCAAAATTTTGGTTATAGTTTTATATGGCTTGTGCAGTCAGAATATACGCAGGAAAAGACTATATTAATCATTCAAAATCAAAGATATTATGACAAAGGAGATATTTAGTTAATGTCTAACATTCTTGGTTGAAGACAACAATGTTTATTTGTACATGAGAAATTGCAAAGTCCAAGGTTATTGATTTTTTTCCTAAAGAATGCCCCCTGCAGATTTTAAGGTAAAACTGTAGAGTTTAGGTCATATCATCAGGTATTCATCTTGTTTTCTGTCCTCCAACAACTTGTGTAAGCAGCATGGGTTACCTTCAGCATCCTTACTGTACATTTTGTTCATTTCAAATCTCCACAATGTCTCAGTGCTCTGCAGCTATTATTTTTATTTACATTCCTATCAAAATAGAGTATTCTCAATACTGTACCTAAATCATAATACATCAGCTCTTTGCATCTGACCTTCTGAAAATTTACATTTCATTGTGTATAACATTGCCTGCAAGACTCCCTATGAAGCAACCTCATGCTGGTTACTGATCTTTCCTTCCAACTGCCCTCACTCATACTGGCCTGACAGCATTGTCCTCCTTAACACTCCTTTAATGCACAGCCATGTTCTGGCCTGCTTCTTTGCATTTGAAATGGCTCAAGCCCTTATCTCTTTCGGATCTTTAACCAAGTGTTATATTCATTCAGATATATAAATTTAGAATTTCTTGCTCTACCCTTAAAATTTCTATCTTCCTTCTCTATTTTATCCAGTAGAACTTATTGGTATCTTGACTATTCATTTCTTAAGGCAGCTGGAACAAATAACTGCAATCTTGGCAACTTGAAAGAACAGAAATTATACTTTCTCAGTTCTGGAGACTGTAAATGTGACATGACAGTGTTAGTAGAATTGGTCCCTTCTGGAGGCTCTGAGGTAAACTATTTTCTTTTAACAGCTCAAAATAAATTATATGATAATGAGCATGAAATATGACTGGTAAGGGTATGTTGCCTGCTGGGAGACTTAGAGTACAAAAATTAGTCAGTGGGTCAGTGATGAAAAAGATTCCATGAGGATATTTTCAAGCTCTGGTTTCTAAGGTGACCAAGTTCAAGATTCTGCAGAGTTCTAGCCTGGAAGAGAGAACATGGGATTGACTTTGGAAACATACTCACTAAAAGGGTATGGTTGCAGGACTAGAGTTGTAATCTGCTCTTGAGTTGGATACCAAGGCTAGACAACTTGTTCAAAAGGAGCTGAGAAAACTCACAGATACAGATCTCTCTTTTGAAGTTAAACTAAAGGATTCTGAGGTAACAAGTAGAGAATTATAAAATAATATGTAAATTTTGAAGAAAACAATAGGAGAATTCGGAATACATACAGTGCTCAAATTTCTAGATGTTCATATTTCTACTTTTGAGTATTTCCACCATGCCTATTTTGCATATGATCTGAAATTTAGGACTAGTTCAGCTATTGAGGTAGCAACACAAACTCCAAAGTCAGAAGTACCCCTTAGATTTATGTGCCCATAAGTCCAGAAAGGCAAGAAGGCAAATCTTGGCTTCAACAAAGTCCAGCTGCTAGTGACATTGTTCACTACAGAGGACCAAAGCCAAACACTCAATAATTTAACTTCTAGTCATTTTCCAGTCCTTTACATTGTAGTTGTCGGGACACAAGATAAATTCCCTTATCCATCTGGGTTCTTCTTAGGCTGGTTGAGCAAATAAATTAGCATCAGACAGATTCATAGGAGAAAAAGACCAAATTTAATTACATATAGATGGAGAATTTACATGCTGTAATTTCTAGAGTAAATGGGACAGACTGAGCTAATGGATGGGAGCAGGACCTGGGGTGTAAAGGAGAAAAGAGAGATTCTTAACATGAGGGGGATGAATTTATATGATAAAACCTTGTTTCTGAATGTTTGCCCTGCCTTAAGAGTGGTCTCCAATTAAAAAAAAAGTTATTTCTTGAGATGACTATAGGTCACCTTTATTCTTTAAGGTAATGATAATAGTTTCTCTGGAGACCCACAGGACCTCTATTGACCTTTAGCTCCACATACCAAGATGACACATATTGGAAAAAGCCTGCTCTGGACATTTAAGCATATCTGAACATTTTGGGGGAGGTCAGGCCTATACAGCCTCTCACCTCTTATGGATGAACTAATTCAACAAAGCTGTAGTCTCAAGTCGTACTCATTCACATACCATATAACCTGCAAAGGCATTGCTCCTAAAATCTGCCCAATACCTTCTGAACAGTCCCAATGTTCTCTTGAAGATGTACAGAGGAATAAGATCACCCTACATAGTGTACATCAAGGTTCTAAAACCTACCATGGTGTAAAAAGGATAGTAAATGACTTATATGTTGGCATGTGACTGTACTTTCTGTATCTGTGTGACTATAATGTTTTCCATGATGTTATATCTGAAACAGCTACAAGAAAGTCTAGATAAAGCTATTTTGATAATGAGCTTTCAAACTCATCATAGTGTTCTTGGAAAACACTTTTTATTGTAGTAAAATATGCATACTGCAAAATTTGCCATTTAACCACTTCTAAATGTGGAATTCTGTGGCATTAAATATATTCATATTGTTGTGCAACCATCACCACTGTTCATTCTCAGAACATTTTTATCTTTACTAAAAACAAAATTCAGATATATGTACTCCCATGTTCACTGCAGCACTATTTACAGTAGCCAAGAGATAAAAATAACCGAAATGCCCATGGACAGATGAATGGATAAAGATGTGGTATATATACACGATGAAATACAACCTGGACCTAAAAAGTTAAAATCCTGCCATTTACAACAACATGGATGGAACTACAGGGACTGATGCTAAATGGACTAAGTCAGAAGGAGAAAGACAAATACTTGGATGATCTCACTCATATGTGGAATACAAAGGAATAGACAAACAAAAAGCCCTTGGACACTGACAACAAAATTGAAGTTATTAGAGGGGAAGGGAGTGGAGGTGAGGACAAAAGGAAGTGGGGGTCCAATGGACAAAGGTGAAAATTTGGTGGTGGGTGGGGTATGTTACATATTTGGTGACTAGTGAACCTGCACTTCTGAAATTTATATTATTTTGTAAATCAAAATTACCTTAATAAAATACAAAGTCAGAGATTTGACTTTTACATCTTTTATAAGGTACATTTATACTTATGAGAGAAATCTCCATTTGTATGAGAATCTCCCTCTCTGTACCAAGAAGAGGAGGATGGCTAAATCTCTGGAAACTCTTATCACTGGAGAAAGTGTGGACTTAAATCTACATAATAACCATACCCTTGTAACTTATTACCATACTTTTCCTGTTAATCTTGAATTAACAGGCCTTCCTCCATTCTTCAGCATCTTCCTTTGTCTTTAGCTGAGGGAGGTATATAAGAGGGTGATTTAAGTGATTTCAGAGAGTTACTCAGTTTTCCTGGATCTCTCCCATGTATACAGGACATATACATGTTATTAAAATTCTGTTTATTTGCCTCATATTAAACCATCTTCTAATACTGCAAGGATGAAGGTGGCGGTGGTGATGGTGGTGTCTCAGCCAACAAACTAGAAGGATAGAGGGAAAATAATTTCCTACAATGTATTTATGTATATTATCATCCAGATTTTTTTAATCATGTCTTTTGTTTATTTATATCTTTATATTGTTAACCTAAACATTCAGCAATTCATTAACAGGCAAAGGATGACGGTTTGGGATAAAATATTTGAAATTCTAGGGACACAATTTCTAGTAGGAACCTAAAAAGTCCTCTCAACAAGGATAAGAATTGAGGGTTTTATGGGAAAAAAGAGGAAAATTAGGTAAGTGGTTCAAGAAAAGAGTTCATTATTGTCACCAAACAGACATTCTTGGGTATGCATAATTGGTTACTGAGTCTGTCCTCTGGCAAAACGTCCATAATTGTCAGATCCAGATGATTTCTCAAACAGTTGTTTGCTTGATAGTTTCTTAAAGCAATTACTTTCTGGCCCAACCCAAAGGTCTTTGATCCTAGTCAAAGGAGTTACAAGTAGTTTAAATTCTCTGTAATGACGGACCAGTTCCATTTAAAAATGACTCCATAAATGTTAAGTTTAATAAGTATATATTGATAAATGCATATTTGATTTTGTACGTTGGTTCTTTTGTAAAATGTTATCACAATATACCATGATATATTTAGTCTACAGTGACTTTTTTTTATGGAAAGTTACCGGCAGGAATAAAGGTAAGTAGTCAGGCAGGCAGGAAGAATTTTATTTATTTTATTTAGCTATTCATCTTTGCCGTTCCCCCTGGCCCTGGGTCATGAACTTGGGTCTTGGGATGTATGTGGACTACGTCCGGTGGCCTTATCTGCTAGACCACCAGGACATGCTGACCCTTTTTTTAACTGAATATTATGTTGCTAAGATTTGTGATGTAGTTGTTTCACTAGCTAAAGTTCATTAACTTTCACAGCTATGTAATATCAAATAGACATCAAATTATTTTTATCTCTTTACCTCTCAAAAGATATTGTGTACTTCTAGATTTTTCTATTATGAATAATGCTATTATGCATAAAATTAAACATACTTTGCTGTGCACATGTACAGGAGTTTTTCTCAGGCATACTGAGAAGTAGAATTGTGATTGTTAAAGTGTACAAAGGTTACACTGTGCATGGTCTTAACCAGTATGGCTTTTTGACAATGTGACAAACAGGCACCAACATTTGGTATTATCAGATAAGTTAGGTTTTGCCCTTTCTGGGGTAGGTAAAATCGTTTGTCACTGAACTCTTAATTTTTATTTTCATATTCATAAAAAAAGTTAGTTATGTTTTTATATATTTATCTTACATTTATTTCTCCTCTTCTGTTTAAATACCTAGTGATGTTTTTGTCAACTTTGATATAAAGTTGCTTGACTTTTTTCCTGATTACTTCTTATCAGTCATTAATATCTAGTGTCTTTTAAATCTGGTTTAAAAAATTCTTCTTTACCATTTAATTCATCAGTAATAAACTTTTGTATATTATTGAGGCAGAGATTCTGAGGCAGTAGCAGCAGCACAGTGGGGCTTAAATTTACAGGTATTTCTGCATGCTTGATCGATTCCCTGAAGAAGGGGACAGAGATAATCTGTCAGGAACCTGTTAGGTTCCTCCAAAGATTTGGGGATTTTGTTGTTCGGTTTGGGAGTGTGGGCTGAGTGACTCAGAAACCTCTGTGAATATTCAAGAGTTTATTTGGGACTTCGAAGCAGGTGGCTCACTAATGCAGTAGGCCAGCCAGGAAGAAGAGCTATTGGTTATTTCATAGGAGGGGGCTTGGGGGCAGTTACATATAAGAGACTGGGTGGGCTTTCAGATTCGTTATGTGACACTGCTGCAATTCACTCAGAACCTAGAGACTAAGAGGACAAAGAGTCTGTTAAGAAATTCATTAAGATGGTAATGTAAGACATTAATCAAAACAATGAGAATCATAATCAGAAGAGACTGAGAAAAGTACCTAGGACCTGCTGCTGACAGGAAGTCTAAGACAATGGAGAATCCCACCCAAATGCCACGCAATGGAGCCCTTAGCACAAAATGGCATCACCTGTGCCTTTCTGGGGGCCCTTGTCCTATCAGAGCCAATACCCGTAATTAGTGATGGATATATAGGGAATGAAAAATGATTTTCCAGCGTACTTGGTGGAGTAGGTGTTGGGACCGTCCACATACATCCCAAGGTCTCAGGTTTATGCCCTGGGACCAGTGGGAACAAACAAGATAAATAGCTAAATAAAATAAAGAAAATTTCTTCTCTTTTCCTTCCTACCTGTCTCTGCTCGCCTGCATTCCTGCCTGTACCTTTCCTTAAAAAGAAAAATAATTTTCCCTCTACCCTACTAGATTCTTGGCTGCAAGTACCTTTAATAAAAGACAGACTAACAGGAGACAAACAAAGAGCTTAAAAACATGTGCACCTCTCATGCACATGGAAGAGACCCAGGAAAAGTAATTAACTCCTCAATTTAAAGAAATATGATCCTCTTGTGATTTAGAGTCATCCCTTTCTTCCTGGTACAAAGGAGACACAAGTAGAGATTTTTGAAAATAAATGTAAATGTTCCTTACAAAAGGTTAACTTCAGATCTTATCCTGTGTTTGCTTTTTTCTCAAAATAATCAGCTGAAAATAACCTTTATGATTAAGATGCATATTTTGAGGTGGCATATTTTGCTCCCCTTCAGATGAATAAGACTAGGAATGGAAATCTGAATGGGTTCAAAGGTCATGTGCTAAAGGTGAAAATCTGCATGTTGCTTCATAAATATGATGAGAAATAACAGGTGAATGATAATACTCCTTTAAATATAAAAAAAATGTCTGCAAATGATAATTAAAATGCTTATTCTGGTATGGACTGTTAAAGGAAGGAGACAGATTCTTTAAATCAAACACTTAATACTAGTATAGACTTTCTCAAATAGAAAGAAAATTCTTCCTAGATGTTTTTCCAACTTCTTCTTACTGCTGCTTTGCTCTGGTTTGCTTAAAGAAGCTAGTTGTCCATCCTCTGACTGAAATTCATTACAAGAAAAATTGTATGTCTTCTATAGCAGGGGTTCTCAACTTGATAGTTTTCTAAGCTATGTGCACCCTAGGTGTTAGGCTTGCTAAACATTAAGGCTATTTCAATGGGAACTAAGAAGCTTCTGAGAAGTTTTCCAAGGGGAGAGAGAATCTAGTCACACAAATTCAATTTAAGAACAATAGATCATATTCCAAAGGGGTTGAAGATTTGGGCAGAGCTCAGTGTGAGTCACATACGCAATTGCAGTCCCAGCATTCTGCTCCCCATGGGAATCCAATGAAAGGACACTAAGGGAGAAAGAAAAGTAAAAATCACCACACTAAAACTCTTGCCAGCCCTGAAGAGAATAAAGAGCCTGACCGTGTGGCCAGTATAATAGGGTCAAGGGAAGAAGAAAGCATTACTGTTCCCATTTCGGGCAATGTAAGGCAAAAGGCATGGACGGGGGACACCAAGGCCCTAACTATGGGTTAGGAAAGGAGGTTCACATTACAGCCAGATTATAAAAGGAGAAAATGGCAGAACAGAAGTGTAATAACAAGAGTAAGACTTCATTAGATATAATTGGAAGAAATTTTAAATCAATTAGTCTTACACTCCTCAATATAAGAGGAAGTTTGGAAAAGCACACAAGCTTTTATTTATTTAATTTTTTTGATGCTCTTTATGATGCTGGTTTTATCCCCAGGCTTTTATACCCTGGGGATGATAAGGCAAAGTTATAATCAGAACATAGATAAAATCATGGCTTTAACATAGTGAGATGTCCTATGAAGGGATACTGATAGGAATTGGGGAACCAGAAAAACATATTTGATTTTAAAAACAATGCTGTTGGAGGTTGTTAAGTTGAGAACTGGTCCATTCTAAACTTTGATTCTGCTTCCCAAATCACATAACTAGAGCAATGTCAATTTGTCTAAAGTATACAGAGGCACAGAAATACCTCTGTTATCCATTCTTTTAAAAAATATCTTAGGGTATGCCCTGGTGGAGTAAGGTTTGTGGCAATCCATATACATCTCAAGGATCAGGGTTTGCATCCTGGGGCCGGGAGCAACAACCAGGATGAACAACTAAATACAATAAATAAAGTGTTTCTTCCTCCTCTCTTTTCCTGCCTGCCTGTCTCTGCATGCTACATGTCTGCCTGTATCTTTCCTTTAAAAAAAATCTTTTCGTGTTTGTAGCATGAAAGATGAGGATTTATTTTACAAAATCCTAAAGTGAGTTGTACATATATATTAAATATAAAATTAATATCCAGGGTGTTCACTTATGACAATGTTATTTAGATTGGTGGAAAAGGTGAATACACAGGTGACTCCATCATGACTTTCTGATGGCTTTGCCTTGCCATCACCATGGTGACCAACCAGAGTTTATTATAATAGCTTCCATCAGTGCCCCTGCCATCCTGCTCTGTCCTACTTCTAAAACACTACCAATCTAATTTTCTGAAAATGTACTGTAAATAGTTCAGTCTTTTGCCCAAGAACTTGAAATGGCTCCCTAGTGCTTACTAATTAATTATGGCAATTAAATTGTTCAATACCTCATAATTAAATTTATTTCCCATATATTCATTACCAGTGAAGGGGCTAAAAGAGAATACCCCAATTCTCTCAGAATTGTTCTCTTGTGAATGCTTCACTCTGACAGGAAGAGACAAAAGCAGTGGAAGACAGTCTCATAGTCAGAAGAGGAAATTGTATTCTTTTAACCCTTTAACCCTTCCCTTAATCATAGAGGCCATCTGATACCCCCGGACCTCCACCCTTTTCCTAATCCAGAAATGGTTTTTTGTCCCTAATCCCTAGAAGAATGTAGAAAGGTTTAGTATCTTTGCTTTCAGAGTAAAGATGAGTCACTCCTCGTTGGTATGTGGTGACCCCTCTTCTCTCCCGAGACCTCAGGTCCTCTTTCCAAGCCTCATCTTGGGATATAAATCGTTGATCTGTCCCAGTTACCTCAGAATTTACCACCATGTAAAGTCTTCATATGCATATTATTAAATTTGGGCTTTTCTCTTACTAATCAATGTTATTTTATTCACTCATCCAGGTTCTGAAAAATCTCGGCGAAATGGGAGAACTCTTCCTTTGACCCTTGTACCAGCAAGCCCATTGCTTTTACCTATTCTACTTTTAAGACTGTTTAAAAATTTACCTAATCTGTTCTCTGCATCTTCACATCCTATCCAAACTCCACATTTTTCAGTAGGTCATGTCTGATAAATTAGCTTCTTTCTTCCCTGCATGCCCTCTGTGGTTATGAAAAAATACCACATACAATAGCAACGAAGTATTATTATTATTTAAATTTTGCCTTTGTTATGAACCAATTGTTTGAAAATCAATTCAAGGCCAAGGACAAGAACTGTATCTTATAGATTTGTGGCAATCTATATGAAAACCAACACAGTGCAAGGTCCATTAGCTATATACAGGAAATAGTCATTTTTCTCAAGTTGGGGGTGGAGAGAAAGCCACTGAGTCTTAGTTTCTCCTCTCTAGTGGTGTTATATCTCCAAGTTACAATTACCTCATAATTAAAATGGGTAAAAGAGCTATTCTCATTCAAGGATACAATGAGACAACGTATGCTTGATAAATAATGAGTGGTCATTGAAAGCACTATTATTAGCCTATAAAGACACAGTTGAAAGCATTGTTTTTTGAAAGCCTGATCCAGTAGAAGGTGAAAGGAGACTTTGCATAATCCCATCAACAACATGCAATAAGTGCACAACGCATTACTCAAATACACTATGGGGACACAATCAGATAGGTATGAGAAGAATGGGGGCTGTCATGTGAATATAATATGACATAAATTAACTATTCCCTTTGAAAAATCATAATTCTCACAACCAATTCCAGCCTGCCCTTCACCATTTTGAGAGCTACTAACTTTGGAGACTGGGAAGGATCAGGTCAAAACGATCAAAAATTGAAACTGAATACAGGAAGCAACCTTAGGAAAAGGCACAAGAAATGGAACAAAAAGTCAATGAAGGACAAGATATGAATTTGAAAAATTCCCCAGAATATTATGACATTCAAATTTTGGACTGTGTTCTAAAAATAAAGGACAGCATTTCTAGCCACACAGTAGTAATACAAGCAGATGTCATTGTTGAGTTTTCATTCTGTTCCAGGTCTATAAAATGTCTCTTTAAATTCTCATAACAGCTCTAAGATGCAGTTCATACTATCACCCTATTACAAATGAAGAAGCAACTCTTAGCATCGAGAGGTTTAGTAATTTTCCTAAAGTCACATAGCAAATATCAAAGGTACCACTTTGATCCTCGATCAGTCCTACTCCAAAGTCCATGCATTAAATCACAGTTTCACTTCCCCAGGTTACATCAGTTGACTGGCTGAAATGGAAATGGCGATTTTCCACCCCTTATGGTTTCTTCATTTTTCTCAGCTTTGTAAACAGAAAAGTTTTACTTTTCTTCAAAATTTTCAAGTAGCAAAAAATGCAAGCATTACTGAGTTACAGTGTCAAAGATGATTATAGGTGCTTTTTCTGTATTATTCTGTTTAATCATGACTGTCATCTACTAATGTAGGTATGATCAAAATCATCATATGTCCTGTTTAGCCCCTTTCTAGTCCTTAAGCTACAGAGAGCAGGTTTCACTGTAACATTTTTTGTCTGTACCCATTTGTTTTTCTGAGCCATGAACATCTCCAGCATCATGTCTGGGATACATAGGAGCCAAAAAGAAAACACAAATCAAGGAATTTGCTGCTGTGCTGTGCTGTTCTTCATGTCCAAGTACTCTAGCAATTTGCCTCATTCTCTCCAATGTTGTGAAAGCTCTTCCTATGATCATTTTATGTAATAGCTATAGGAGTTTTAGTTGTATTTAGTAAGAAGAACAGAGAGAAACATAACCATTTTACCTCTTCCAGAACTGGAAGTTTCAGCATTTTTTAAAAAACAGAATTTTATTTGCCCTTTGATGACAGACAGCTCCCACATTCACACACAAACACACACACGCAGATGCACACAGCTGTTAACAGTGGCTATATTAGAAGGGCATATCTTCCTCTATTTTACCAATATTCTATCAGTTATAGTCCATGAAGATAAAATTGAGTTTCTTTTTATTTTCCATTATTTGTAATTATTAATGTACAAAAACTGCACATATTTTAATGTATACAATTGGATGAGTTTGGACATATGCACAGCGTACTTCAAAAAGCATGTTTTATTGTTTCTAATTTATCTAACTGCACTTTACCTAGACTCAGCTCGGCTTACTTTCTTAACGTGGTAAGTGCCAACTTCTCTCTTTAGCAGATCACTTTTGAGAAGGTTAATTGTCTAAAGAAGTAAAATATTCTTTTTCTGGGTGTATCAGTCAGGTTTCAACCAAAGAGGCAGAATCAACATGAATTAATGTTAACAGATTTGTTGCAAACAATTGATTACATTGTTGTGGGGGCTGGCTAAGCAAATTCAAAATCACTAGGGCTGATCACCAGGAAGGGCAAATTGGAAATTTGAGGCATGACTGGAAGCTGCTGTAGAAGCTATTTTTCTTCAGGGAAGCCTCAGCTCTACTTAAGGACCTTTCAACTAATTGATTCAGGTCTATCCCTATTATCTTTGATAATCTACCTTATTTAAAATCAACTGATTATAAATTTACAAAACACCTTTATTTTCTTTTTGAGATGATTTAGAGGTAGGAAGCAGGTGGGAACGAAAGGAAAGAGGCAGGCAGGCAGGAAGAGAGAAGAGGAAGAAGCATTCAGTCATCCATTTAGCTGTTCATGTTGGTTGTTTCCTTGATCCCAGGGCTCGAACCAAGGTCCGTGGGCTTCACGTGGACTACGCTAGAGCCAGAAATTTAACCCTGAGCCAATGGGGCGGGAACCAAAGCACCTTTATAATAACACATAGATTCATGTGTTTAAATAACCGAGACTGTAGCTTAATCGAGTTGGCATGTCCAAAAGATACCACACTGAGTTATCTAATGTAAACTTTTCTCAGATGGCTAATAAAATATTTCAAGGCAAAACATCAAAATTGTATCAGAGAATAATAGATTATGTTCAAGTTGTTAGGAGTAAATGAAGAACATTATTTAATCATTGTGAATATACATGAGAAGACAAGAATTGTATATAGTGTATATTCTGGGGAAACCTATTATTATCTTATGGCTTTGAGGTAATTTTTAAAAATAGGAAAATGATACTGTGAAAAGTTTTTCGTAATAAATAAGATTGTCTTTGCTATCTTCATTGAAATTAGCTAGTGTAGATATAATATGTAATCTATCAAATTAAATTAATTGATTTTAAAACCACTACATGAAACATAATTACGTTTAGGAAACGTTTTTATAAAAATATGTTGTGATTTTAAGTGATGCTAATAAGAATATTAAATATTGACAAAAATAGTCAGTGCTGTATACTAGGTCCCTAATTTTTGCCAGGTGCTCTAATACACGTTTTAGATAAAATATAGCTAATCCTCATAACAATGCTATAAATATAGTCCTCCCCATGTATAAATGAGGAAACTGAAACACACTTTAAATAGCTAGCCTATATTACATCTTAAGACTTGTAGAGTAACAATCATTACTGTAATTAGAGTTTAAAAGCACAGAAAAGAGTTTGGTGAATAATTTTGTAATTTTTCAGTTACAAGAAGTCTTTTGTAAATAGTAAATCTTTTCAATAGATTAGAAGGAAAGAACATATAACGCTGACAGTACCAACTGAACTTTTTCAAGTTGGAAAAGATCAAAACAACGTTTTACAATGAGAAACCCACTGGAATAAAATATTTTGTTAATCGTTTCTATTGTATATGTTCTGAGAGTGTTATAAACTGATTTCTGAGCTCCAACTGCACTACTTGGAACTGCTCCCTGCAAATGAAGGGGGGCTCTTTAAATATTTTCCTTTGCCAACTGACACAGAATCTTTGTCAATAGAGGGCGCTAGAGATATATTGCAGGAGGTAGCGGTTTTTGCTTCCTGGTTCCCGCGTGCTGGCTCAGCTGGCTCCTAAACTCTCAGAGGACTTTCTCTAGCATCAGTCTCCTGCTGCTGGCAGTTTCTCCAGTGCCCATCTCTCGCAGTATGTGATGGCTAGTAGCAACCAGCAGTAAGTAGCTTCCCTGGTACCCTCTCTCAAGCAGTTTTGTAGCAGTGTTTCTCATGAAACACCTTCTCTTGAAGTACTTTTCTCCTCACCCTAAAGGGAGGGTTTCCAGCAAGTTTTGCCAGCGTGTACCACAGCAGCTTCTCTGCCAATCAATGAAAAATGGCTGTGTCCTCTCCAAAAAATGCTGGATCTCTCTCCTTGAGGAGAAACAGTGTTTTCCTGGTGTCTACTGTCTTGGCTTTAGCATAATGCCTGCTCCGTATATTGGCCATTTCTATATTCTTTCATTATCTTTTCTTCTTACTGGCCAATACATCATTATGCTGATCACATTATTGTTAATAACTCTTTATAGAACTCTTTTCCTGTTCAAATTACTATGTTTCTCTCTCTTGGTTGGATCCAGACCACTGATAGTGGTCCCTGGAGCTAGATTCACAAAGATACAATTTTGATTGGGCCATGCCATTAGGCTTGGGTACAGTGCTGAGTACCTTGCCAATGGGAAATAGGATGTTAGTAAAACATAAGTATTGAACAGAGATAATAATCAAGTTGTAATGTAATCAAAAGAGCCTTCACTCACGAATAGGAATCCTGATTCAGTTCACGATTTCGGATAGTTCCGAAGTGTATACCATCGGGGCCAGGGCATAGACAAGTTTTAAAGGACCAGGTAGGAAAATGGTCTAAGTTTAAGTCATTTGTTGTGAAACTTTTTGGATTGGTTCTTATAGCTGTCTTTCCATGATCAGCGGACATGATTCGCCTCTAGACAAAAGGCTGCAGTGTGTAGTGTTGTTTTATGATCACTAGATGTCTCTGGTTTTTCCTAGTTGCCAAATTTTTGAGTCGGGCAGGTTGTTCACCTAAAAGTCTCAACACGGCAGTTAGAGACAAGATGGACTCTGATGGACTGAAAACAGGTTCCACAATAGCATGTGGTTCACAATTAATCAAGCTCTCACTTGTTGATTGTGATGAAGTACCAAATGAAATTTGTGCCTTGCAGACCCAAGTGGCTGCTGCAGTTGATTATTTTGGCAATAATGACAACTGAAAGACTGTATTGCTGGGTAGATTCTTTTTTATAAAGAGAAAATGACACGCTCAAGATTGTTAAATCCCAGCTCAAGTTATAGCCCAAGAATCAAAGAACTTCCTTGTTAGTCCTACTTCTTATAGTCACAGTGCTGATATTGCAGAAAATCAAGCGTAAAATTTAAGTGTGTAGGTTACTGATTATAATGACAGTTACAGTCATAGGCTTGCCAAGTTTCTCATGTGAAAATGTGGGCATTGATTGGCAAAAACTGGAATCTTGATATTTGCAATAAAAACAATAGGCTTAATCCATATGAAACTGACCACTTTGAATCCCATTCTCAGGGTTTCTAAAGCATTCATCATAAGAGTTGCAGGCAAGTGTCGACAAGCCAGGCTTGGAGGTCCTTGTGTTGAAAGGAACTACAGGCTTTGGACTTTATTTTTAGCCTGTAATACTATTTGAACACACTCAGGTGGAAACTATCACTTTATAGGATTAGATTCCTAAATCTGTCTATGGGTAAGAAAACTCTGAGACAGCATCTCTTGTGAAGAGAAAAGATATCTGGCCTCTCTAGGATGAATGGAAGAAGAACCTTGAGGAGGAAAGAAAAACAGGCAGAAATAGGAAAAGGAATGTTGGGGAAGCCCAGGTAGAAGGGTATTTATGAATTATAGAAATGATTGATGGTGTCAAATATTTCAGTAAATTCCCTTAGCAAGAAGACTGAAAAGTGTCCACTGGATTTGCCTTTGGTTACTTTTGCAAGAGTAGTTCAAATAGAGTGGAGTAGAGGGTGGCTTGGAGAAGAGATAGGATTCAAATTAATAACTCAGCTGTAATAAATTACTCCCATTGAGTTTGCCGTATGTTTCCTCAACTGACACAGTAATATTGAAACACTATAAGCATTTTCTTACAGGCAGAAGCAACACATGGTTTCACCGTAATTCTGGTTGTTTTAGCAATAAAAAAGGAGATGATGATGATGATGCCGTATAAATGCTTGACATAAATATAAACATTTATCAGTTACTACTATATGAAATTGATAAACTCTTTTTTCTTAGAAAACCTTTAAGAAGAGCTGAAAATATACTAGAGCTAATCAGAGAAGTTCAGTAAAGGAACTAGACGCAAGCTGAAATGTAAATAAAGTTGAGCTGTCTTAAACTAGCAATAACCAATTACAACGAACAATGGAACAACAGTTTCACTCACAATATTTATATCTACAAAGGTAAACTTAAATGGAAAAACATTCTATTTCTTGAATGGAAAAACTCATTGTCTTGAATGTCAGCCCCCCGCCCACTCAATTATATTTAGTCATCCCAATTCAAAATCATAAAGAACTTTTTTCTTGAAACAGGAAGAACCATTCTAGGGTTTATTTTTTCACTTAGATATGTAAATGGATGAGAAGAGTCAAGAAGTCTGTGTAATGTCTTTGACATAAGACTCTTTGTACCATATAGCAAATAGTTGCTGTAATTCAAAACAAAAAATTGAAATACCAGTTTTTAAGTGAACTGATTAGGTCAAAAATGCGTAATTAAATCAGATTATGTAAACAGACCTAAGTATTTAAAAGAATTCAGTATATCATAAAGGAGTCATTTTTAATTAATAAAGACACGGATGATTATTCAATAAATAGTGCTGGAATATCAGGGAAAATTTAAAGAATAAACACTGTTAGGTCCTTACCCTATAGCCTCCATAAGAATAGATCTAAATGTTTCTCACCATTAAAAATGTGTATGCATATAATTTTCCCCCAAGTTCTAAGAAATTCATCATAAAAATATTTATAGACAAGTATAAAAATAAATGTCAATAAAAAGCTACTGAATGTAGAACTGGTAAAACTATTAATGGAGACACTAAATATTCAAAGACAATTGGTAAAATATATTAGGGTATATTTATAAAATGGAATAATATAGAACTATTGAAAATGATGATTTAGATGTATTTGTAAAATCTGAAGATGACCACTATGTATTGTTAAGGAAAAAAATTTTGAATAATAATAAAGATTATATATACATTTTTGGAAAAAAATATATATTAATGTAGGTTTATAATAAATTCAGAAAGCTGATACTGATTTCATTCAGGTTTGATATATAATGCCTATAATATTTACTTGCTTTCTCCATTTTATTTTTGACATAGTCTTTATTAATGATTTTTACATTGAGGTAACATTGTTTTATAACACTATGTAAATTTTAGGAGTATAGGATCACTGCTTATCAAAGCTTCTGACTTTGAATCTCCTATGAAATCTTAGTCAGAATTCAAACTGCAGAGCTGCAGTCATTTGAAGGCTTGACCTGAACTAAAGATCAGATTCCAAATGACTCACTCATGGAGCTGGGAGGATGGTGCTGGCTCCTGAAAAAGGAGCACAGTTTCTCATTGCATGAGGGTCACTAAAGGGCTGCTCATATGTTCTCAGTATATACTTTCCAGATTTACCATAGTGAACCATCCATGAGCACAAGAAAGAAGCTGTCAAGCTTTTTATGACCTAGCATTTTATGTCATATACCACCATATCCACAGAATCCCATGGGTCGTAGATTTGCCCTACTCAGTATTGGAGAGGCCTACACAGAAGCATGAATATCAGGAGGTGAGGATCTTTGATGGCCATCTTGGAAAATGACTAACATGATTACATTAAGAAAAAATCGTAAAAATCATAAGGTATAGAATACTTATGCTGTATCAGCATAGCAAACCAATGCGTCTTAATGCATCAATTAAAAGTGTTAAAAGTGATCATGATATTGTAGAGAAAATATTTTAAAACTATTAAGTAGAGAAAGATGTATACAAATATGCAAGTAGATTATTGAATATTGTTTAAAGTAATCAGTAGTTAACGATTAAGATGAAGAAATTCAAATGTTTATATTAGAAGGTAGGATTATAGATAGATAAAAATATCCATTTTTCACTTTTTATTTTCCTTTATTGTTGCAATCTCTTTTTTCTTAGGAAGTCATAAGTTTTAAGCAGAGAAAACTAATAAATATACTAGACTTTGTCATTGAATATTTGTTACTCTAGAATTGAAATGATTTTTCAAAAATATAGAAATAATGAACAAAATTCTAAAATTTTTTGTCTAATTTACAAAAAAGTCTGTAAACATCAAAAAGCAAACCTAACCTAACAATACATATGAGAAAACCATTTATTCTGTATGCTTGTGCAAAATTTAAGGATTCATCTTAGTTTTGTGTAAAGAAACGGTGCAAGTAGGAATGCAGGTGAGTAGTCAGGCAAGCAGGGAGAGAGGAAAGAAGCACGTTTTTTATTTAATTGTCCACATTGGTTGTTCCCCGTACCCAGGATGTGAACCTGAGCCCTTGAGATGTATGCGGACTGTGCTCCTCCTGAGGGAGCTGACCTAACCACTACTCCACAAAGACACACCAAGATTCATCTTTAATAGACAAATTATTTGTTTAAAATATAAGCATGGCATGCCCTGTTGGCCTAGTGGAAAAGGCCACCAGACATAGTTCATGTACATCCCAAGGACCCAGACTCGAGACCCTGGATGAGGTGGGGGTGGGGGACAGGGACAACAAGATGACAACTAAATAAAATAAAAAATGTTTTTCCTCCTTTCTCTTCCTGTCTATCTGTATACTTGTCTTCTTTCCTGCCTGCACCTTTGCTTTAAAAATTAAAAAAAAAAAAATATGAGGTAGTCTCACTCCATAAATTCTTTTTTTTTTAATCACTCCACAAATTCTAACCGAAAATGTTCTCCCTCACTTCAGGCATCTCAGAGATTTAAAAATTGAGGAATTAGTAGGAGTAAAAAAGTCTGTTGCTCTCTCTTGACTCTGGGGAGAAAGATGAAGGGGAAAAATTTCTTCCCTGACTCCTATGTGATGACAGCACAGAATTAGAAAGGGATTATAGACCCAAAACTCAACTTTGGAAAATAAGTATCATTGAATAGATCCACTCTACTAAAGACTTTGCTTATACACATGCTAATTTACTTAAACCTAACAGTATTCAATTTATTTATTTAAAAAATAAGTTTAAAAATCAGCTTTGTAACTTTCCTCCAATGATTCCTTGGTCAGAGCCTAAAAATAAAAGGAGGAAAATAAGAAAGAATAAAAAAACATTTCAAGAGTGGAGGGAAAAAGGAATAATAGTACAGCTGATAGACATGAGCCTCCAAGATCATGACAAGTATTAAGAGCTTCAGAGATACATATATCTAGTGTTGTGCTATATTCACAATTTCCATGCTAATGGCCTGAATTAAAAAATTTATGTGATGAACTCAAAAATATGAATATAAAGAATACTCTCAGCTCCAGTCATGTGTATTGGCAAAACATTTGAATTTTCATTTTGTTTATATTTAATATAAGCTGATTACACCGCTGTCAATTTCTTATCATCATAGAATCTTCTGGAAATAATTTGTTATCATAACAGGATTATAGAAGCATAAAATATCAGAATGCGTCTTACTGGTTATATATTTTCAATGTGGCTGTTGTGATGGAAGAACTAATTTTATTTCATTTAATTTTTAAATAGTTTAAGCTTTAATTTCAATAGTCATATGTGGCCAGTTGGCCAAGTGGACATGTAAATGACCTGCAAGAAAGGAAGGGCTTGAGTGACTTAAGTAAACAAACCAGTCAGGAGTACCAGCTGCAAGTGTTCACCCACACTTGATTGTACCCAAACCTGAGGTAGTGCAGGAAAGGAAGGGTGACAGCTAGAAATAAATCAGCCATTTATTGTTGATTTCACATTTTCCTGCTACATAGGTCAGCCAAGAGAGCACCCACTGGCTATTTACATTTCCACAAGAAAACAGACAACTTAGAGCCAGCAATAAATATAGTGGAGGACATTTGAGACGACTGAAAACAAGGTAATCAATCTGCCTCACTGGCACAAATATATTGAGCAAATTCTCACAGGGTACGCTGTCTGCAGGATTTTATATGTTCGTCTCATTGACTGAATTACACTCTTACACACAAAGTAAATCTCCCTTTAAATGCACAACAGAAATGCGGTGATTTAGAATTTTGAGTAAAAGCCCGACACTTGCCATCAAGGGTATTATGAAAAAAACACAATGAGGTTTTATAAAATTTTTATTTTTAGATCTCATGTGCGCTCATCCCAATGGCAATATTTTGCGATAGGAAATTCCCTTAAACATTGTTCATTTGGATTTATTAAAATTTCCTTTTATTTAAACTTTATTTAAAACTTAAATATTATATTAAGTGTAGATTCATATGCAGTTGTCAGAAATAATATAGAGATATCTTGTGTAATATTTTCTCAGTTTTCCTCAACGGTAAAATTTTGTAAAATCATAGTATAATATCATAACCAGTATGTTGACACTGATACAATGTATTCATATTATTCAGATTGCCTGTGGGTGTGTGTTTGTATACCTATATGTATCATAGCATTCCTTCACAATTACATGAAGAAAGTCCTAGGTATCGGAATTTCTTTCTTTCCTTTTCCTTTTTTTTTATAATGCCATTGATGTAAAAGAAATGTCTGACACTTGTGGAAACTGCATATAAATCTGACTGTAAGAAAGTTTATTGATAGTTAAACTGGGTGAAAAAGGAATGGTTTGGGAAGATAAGGTAAGAGGGAATAGAAGAGTTAGGGAGACAGGAGGAAGAGACAAAATAAAACTTTCAAACGCTCCTTCATGGAGGGAGAGTTTCTGCTTTCTGCTTACAGGGTTGAAAAAAAAGGCAATTTATCCAACATTCACTTATATAATGGAATTGGATGCACTACAAGTTATTTATTGTCCAACTATTAAATAAGAACAAAATTTTCTATTCCCACCCCCACATCCCCATACCTCCCCAGAAAGCCATAATTGCTGGAATCCCTACAATACTTTAGTTTCAAAACATAGTGTCCTTTTAAAGACTTGCTCTTTATTCAGAAAAATCACTTACTTATAAGCCTATAGATAAGGAAAGCATACTGAAAATGAATTTATCAAATTATATATACATGGATATATATTTCTTTTAGAAACGTAATTGAAAAGAATTTTTTCATTACCTGTTTTACAGATTTTTCCTCCCCTTTGGTTATGGAATGGGTTTTTAAATGGTCTCATTTATTTTACCAGTCTACAAGCCCTTTGGAAACAGATTTTTTAATTCTATTTCAAATAAGTAATACCAAAAGTGTTCTGGGATTCACTGGGGTCAAACAGGAAATAAAGTACAGCTAGAGATATAAATGAATTGAGGAATGAAAGATTCTTGAATCATTTGATGAACAATAGCTTTCATAATTGCCACACTGGGACTTTTTTCACATTGATTTCAGCCATCAACTACCTGCATTTATCAGGTCCAGATTTGATGGTGTTGCATTTTATAACTCAATAGACATCAATATCTTATAGCCCAATAAAATTTGATACAAAAGCCTATCCTATCAAATTGGCCTTGTCTAAAACACTGGTATTTTGTGGTTCACCAACCAAGCACTGAACTCTTAAATAAAGAACAGAAAGATGAGGCAATTTTTGCTTCAGCAAAAGCAGAAGCTCGAAGAGAGAAAAGAAGAAAGTGGAATTGAAAATGTAGGACAAAGGGCAAGGGCAAAAATTCTGGGAATGTTGATATTGAAAAAAAAAATCAGTATTTCAATAATTTGGAGCAATTTCCTGGATATATTAAATCAATAGGGAACTACAGTTATGAATAAGAATGGAAGAGAAAAAAATAAGTCAGTATCCAAAAGTGATAAATGTATTTGACGGAAGTATTGAGAGATATAGATATACTTGTAAATCCTATCACAAACAAAGCTCATTTCCTTAATATATAAAGCACTTCCACAATTGATAATAAATAAACATTTCAAAAAGCCTTCAATGACCAGAAACACTATAGAAAATGGAATTATAAGTGGTTCTTAATTGAAATTATGTTTATTTTCATCATAATATAAATGAAAATTAAACTGCATGGAAATATTTCTTACCTAAAAGAGTAACAAAAATCAAAACACTAATAATACACTGTTAATTTTCTGTCACTGCATAACAAATCACCAGAAACTTAGCAACTTCAAACAATACAAATTTATTGTCTCCAAGTTTCCTGGATTCAGCATTCTAGGCACTGTGTGGCTGGATTCTCTGCTCAGGAACTCCAAAGATCAAAATCAAGATGCCAGCAGAATGACATGCTTTTCTGAGGGGTTTGAGGGGTGTTGGAAGAAGACTTGGCTCCAGAACTCATTTAGTTTTGCAGAATTCAGTTCCCTGCAGTTTAGAACTGAATGTTGGTCAAGGACCTGCCTCATCTAGATCCTTCTGTCTTCAAAATAGTCATGGTGCATTAAGTCCTTGTCATGCTTCAGATGTCTCTGTCTTCTAGTGCTTGAGCTGGAGAAAGCTCTCTTAAAACAGGGCTGATGTTAGATCAAGCCTACCTGGATGGTCCACCTAAGATAAGCTCTGTCATGTAACTTTACATAATTGTGGCAGTGATAAATGATCAAATCAAGAAGAGTATCTTAGAAATCCTACTTACTGCACAAAGTAGAATAGTTTATCTGTAAAGGAAAATTTACTTTCATGTATTGCTAGTCAGACTACAATTAATTCAGGCTCTCTTTGGAGCAATTTGATGGGTTTTATTGAAATGACAGGTGCATAGATGGGATTCAGTAATTCTACTTAAAGTCATTCTATAAATATACTAGCACATGTAAGAAAAGCTACACACAATGATATTCATCACAGTCTTTGTTTGCAATAGTAAAAGATTGGGGACAACCCAGCGTGCATCAGCAGTGAACCAGTTTAATAAATTATTGTACTGCCTCATAATGGAATACTATGCTGCCATAAAAATAAAATGAAGATATTTTTAAAGTACTGCTATCACTTCCAAGATGTACTGCTGAGTCAAATGAACAGAACGTACATGATGTAAGAGTATGCTATCAGTGGTGCAAAAAATAGAGAAAAGTAATAATCCTACCTATAACCCCTCCCTAACACAGAGTGATATCTGGAATATATATATATATATGTATATATATATATATATATGTATATATATATATATTTTTTTTAACTGCCAGTCCAGGTTTGCAAACCTAGGTCCATAGGTTTTACATGACCTGTACCTTAGCTGCTTGAATCAGAAGGGTGAGCCTGGAGATATTTTTTATTGTCACAACTCTGTGTGTGTGTGTGTGTGTGTTTGTGTGTGTGTGTGTGCATGTGTGTGCATGCACTACTACTAGATAAAAGCCAGGGCGGCTGCTAAACTTCCTATACTGCGTAATACAGATCCTACAAAATAGAAAATTATTTGATCAAAATTTTCAATAGCTTTGAGGTTAAATTGCTCTACCTTTTTGAAATTCCGCTTGTCTTCTTGGTGTCAAGGTTTCATTAAAAGGTTTGTGTTCATTCTGGTCATTAATTTACATAAGATAACATTTAGCACAATTCATTCCTAGTCATTCAAATTTCCATACTGCAAAGTTCTATTAATGTAGATTATCTGTCTTCTCCTTGATTCCTTTAGATGTCCTTCTCAAACTCTACTGAATCTTTCCTGAGATTGACTATTAGTTATTAGTATCAGCATCATTCAGGTAGGATAGGAGATTGCTCTGTAGAAGGTTAAGATAATACAGAAGTGAATTCCCTGTTTCTGTCAAGTAAGGCCTGTTTTGCTTGGACATAGTGTACTAGGTAATTGACTTCAAATTCATGATTTCACTTAGGAACCTGTAATTACTCAGAAACCAGAGGAATTGTTGCCACCAGGTGTTTATGTCCAGTGAATAGGAGGGGCAAGGCCAGGGTCACTACTGCTGCTTGCAGGTAAGAAGGATTGATAGGAGTTTCAGATGGCTAAAACAGGATTTTGCAAAAGTTTTGATGCTCAGTGTAACAGAGTGGCGTTATTGCAACTCTTCCCTCGTGGGAATGAGTCCATCTGAGATCCTGCACTGTACAGTTGTCTATTATTGATTAGGTTCAATGGTTCTAAAGGGACTTTCACTATATCCAACTATTGACAACAATTCCAAGAAATTTTAAGAACTTCATGTTTAGGGCAACTTAAAAGTGAAGTAATAACTAATTTATCTTTTTGGCATTGTGGGACTCCTGTAAAAACAGCTGTGGAAAAGTTTTGCAAGGGTATTTAGGATTTAAAAGATGAGTAATGTTTGACCAGACCCTCACAGTGAAAATCATATGCAGTGGCTAGAAGGAAATGAAAGCAACTAATATGTTTTGAACCCTAAGTCAATCCCAGGAGATGAAAGATGAGGAGAGAGTAAGGCTGAGCAGTGAATTTGACTCTGTTGGAAAGCTCCTCATCTAGCTATGAAGATGTTTGATCTCAGTCTCAGAGGAGCACTTGGTTTCACAGATGAGGGAACTTAGACATAGAGTGGTTAAATTACTAAACCCTCTGTATACAACGTGTAGTCTCTTAACTAGCAGCACTGGAACCAGCTGGAACCTTGTTACAAATACTGGTTCTTAAGCCCTGTTCCAGATCTGCTGAAACAGAATCTGCATTTTCACAAAAGACCTAGAGGGTTGCTATTACAGGTCACTGAAAAGGTATCTAGTGGGGCCTGACTCTGTTCGCATTGATTTCCTGTTACTGTTAATTATCTTATTGCTTTAATAGACCCTGTGGGCTCATCACTTCCACTGCTCTTTAAATTCAGTTTTAAGATAGGTCCAAGAAAAGGCGCACTCCAGAATGTCATCCTAACATCCTGTCAGGCCTTGACAATGAGATGTCTCTGGGATTTTGGTTACTTTAACATGTTCCCCAGGTATTCGGATGCACCTGAGATCGCAGTATTCTTCCTGCGCCTCAGTTCGAATTGCCAACTCGAGCTGCTTGGGCGGTGCCACTGAAGGCTAGGCTCCAGCCGGCTGCGCGGCGTCCAACGGTTGCCTGGCAACAGCGTCCACGCTAGTCGTCTGTGAGTCTAGTACGCTGGTTTGCCAGCTACCTAAAGGGTCAACCATGGAAGCCGAAAGAGGCCCGACCGGCGCCCGGGACATGGAGACCCCGAAGAAGGATGTACAGTGGCAGTTGACTCCGAACGAGTTAAAGTTTCTGGATACCAAGGTCGGGAAAGTGTACCGCCTCCCAATTACAATACGCAATCGTGGCCATAGTAACCAGAAAATCCGGTTTCAGGAGCCCATCAAGCCACAGGTAACACAATCAGTGGTGTTTGGCGATGAGACTCTGAGAACTTTTCCCATCTGGGTGTGCTTTGTCTCTGGGAGTAGACTCCTGGCTCCTGCTGGGGTGGGGGGCAAGGATTGAGCTTCTTGGTGAGCTTGTACAGATGTGTGCTCCCCTCCCCCCCTCCCAACTTTTTGCCTGTGGTTGGGAAACTTGGTTGGGGAAAGTCGAACTAGAATCTCCCAATTTCTTCATTCTAACTTTGGAAAGGAGGGAAGGGAGTTTCACATCTGTCTTTCCTTAATAGCCCAGAAACTGTGCTTCTTGATATTGAAGAATTATGCCAGCAAAATTCTCGATAAAGTACCTTTTGAATCCTAACATGCTTGATTACACCATATACTGTAGGATAGTAGAAAGGTTTATTATTTCATGTTTTAACAAATATTTTTGAGCACCTACTATATGATAAACAGTAGTTGTGAGAAATACAAGATGGATACTACAGTCCCCCATCCCCACCTCAAAGGAATTAGAAACTAATGGTGAGTCAGTACAGGTCTAACTATCAGCACAAGTAATGCTCTGAGAGGCAGTCCCTATCTTCTGATTCAAAAGTTGACAGAACTTCATTTCTACCTCACTTATTTTAGATCACGTGTGTGTGAATGGATGGATATTGGTTTACTATTATCACCTGTTCTTAGGGAGGCTTTTGGTATAGGAAGGGTGATAAGAAATCTTGCTACGTAAGTAATAAACGAATGGATTTTGATGGGATATTCCTAATGATAAATAGTATTGAATGCAATTGGACTTACATGTACAGAAATGGAAATATGGTCGTGCTTTCCTCTATTAAAATAACATATTTATATATACATAAAAATGTACAGTAGTGATTAGGAGGGCAATGAGAAAAAGGAGTTTCATGTTCTACTTTTTATACTTTAAAAAATTGATACACTGTTTTACCTATGCTAAAATGCACCCATCTCAAAAATAAATCTTTACCCATTTTTGTTTACGTATGCAGCCATGTAACTACCATTTGGGTCAAATCATTGAAAATGTATAGCACTCCAGAAGTTTCCTTATAGTACTTGGAGTAATCACTCAGTAGAGATGACCCTTATACTAACTTCTAACACCGCAGATTAGTTTTATCTGTTCTTGAGTTTTACATGAGTCAATCTTTATTCATTTTTCTATTTATATTTAACAGTAGTAATGTATTTGTATTTATTTTTAATAAAATAGTATATCACATGAGAGTTAACTATTCTTTAAATCAAAAAGTTCCTGATTTCTCCAAGTACTGTAAAAATTAGAGAAAATGTTTATTATTTCACTACCTTAATATATGGCTATTTAACAATTTAGTATATATCTGAAAATACTTTTAAAACTCAAGTTGAAGGCAAGCAATATTTTATGACAGTTCAGGAGGTACTTTGTGGCTGGTTTTTAATGTAGTCAGAAGAAAAATTATATAATTAATGGGGTTTTTTGTTTTTTATTTGGATCTAGAGTCATAAAGGAAAATGATTTGGTCAATAAACTTTGACACTGACAAGATAATGGCCAGTCCTACTAGTTAGAGGCCAAATCCTCTAACTAGTGAGCCCAATATTAGCATGAGCTTCTCTTTGTTGCAGGACCATCATAGGGACTCCTGATCCTTCACAGACACAAACATAATTAGGGAAGCTGTAGAGTAGCAAAAAAATGCATCAGCTGTCTTGAAAGAAAGAAGGAAAAAGAGAAGCAAGGTGCTATTTAAATGGCATTGCCATCATCAGTTTTATAATTACACAGAATGAGTTTTCTAACACTCAGTAATACTTGTTTTCTACTCTGGTTCAAGATCCTGCATTGTCTATATACTGAGTACCTACTAAGTGTCACAGGTAGCACTATTGCCTATCTACTATGCATGGCTGTTAGAAAATAAAGAAGGAATAGTCCTATTCTTCTGTGTTTTGCTGATTCATGTGAACTCTGGTTCAGTCAGGCCAGTCTTACAATTTCTCCCTTACCCCCAGGCTTCCTTTATTTGCCCTGTTTTCATTTCCCCTTCTTGCAACTCACCCCTTTCCAAATCCTATCCATCTTTAAGGGTCAATGTGAGTTCTTATTTTCTCTTACAAGTCTTATCATATTATCTCCAAATTATTTCTTCCCTACTGGATACCAATTGTATTTACAGACATTCAATATAGCTTGGATTTGTGTCCCAATGACGCCCAGTAAATGTGAATTTTACCTCAGTGATCAGTTCATAAGCTCCTAAGAGTAGGGGTGGTGTCATTTATGTACCTTGTATAAGAGTGTTCAAGGACTTCTGTTTTGACCACAAATACTTGCTTTTAAAGCACTGTTTTCCCTTCTTGAAGATAGAGCTTCTTTAAAGGAGACAGTCAAATCTGATATGTGGATTTTCAACACCCAAAGATCTATAAAGGGAATAATCTATCCTTAGTTTTTTTAAACTGTTCTTTAATTGCAGGGAGGTTGAAAGTTGGACTCTGATAGTTAGGAGATATCAGAATTATTCTTTTCAGGAAGTATGAAGCTTTCCAATCAGTGGTATTGACAAATCACTCCATTCTTCTATAGCCTTCAGTATTGGAAAGCACTTTGTAAATTCAGCCTGGCATCAGAAGCCCTGAATAATTTCAGCCTGACTTCCGTGTTGCTGATTAAAGCTCTTGCCCAGGGAGGCTAGTTTATTAACAGCCTGCTGTTTTGCTTACTTTTGCTTTTTCTGTGCTTGTGTTTGATTGAGATAATCCTGTTTCCTGCTTGTTCTCTACCTTTGACATCCATGCGCTAAGCCTAGCCCAAGCACATACCTTATAGCCCACAGTAATTATTTACATATGTATCGCTTATGTAACATTTAATTAGTCCCTGGTTTAGATTACTTAATTTTCAAGGGCTGTATATAGTCTGCTTCCTTAAAGGGATTATTTATTCAGGAGAGGGACTCTTTTCAGAGGGAAAAGAGGTTAAGTTTCAGAGTCACGTAGATAATGCATTTTTAATCCTTAATGCTGGAGTGACCTTAGACATTAATTATACTTTATAGGTTCCAGTTTCTTCATCTCTTTTCTGGAAACCTTAATATCAGCCTTATAGGACTGTAGAAGTATATTAAGTGAGATGATAGGTGTAGAAAGCTTGACCTATCATAAGGACTCAATGGATAGCAGTTCTTTCTTTTTCTATCTTCATGTTTGCCTGAGAGTCTTGCAAATGACTTACAAGAACATGTTATTCCCTCTTTTGTCTATGGGTTTTCCCACTCTCTGGAAGTAGAACTTTCCTATTTGGTATGGTTTGGTAGATTATTGGGGATCTGGGAATGCTTAAAAATTTTCCATATAAATTACTATCCTGTTTGGTATAGTAGGAATCTTCTACTTTGGATAGTGGTAGAACTCTGTATTCATTTTTAAAAAATATTTCCTCCAAATTAGAAAGTCTAAGATTCCATATAGAAAGTATGAGAAATGCTATATGTGTATGTAATATAATTATTATATATATGAACAACATTTTATTAGATTACTCTTCTTTTTTTCTTTATTTAAGTACCTCATACTTTTTTTTTTTTTAGAGATAGGAACAGAAAGCATTTTATTTTATTTTTATTTAATTGTTCACACTGGTTGTTTCCTCCTAGACCCAGGGCTTGAACCCAGGAGTATGTGGAGTATGTGGCTCCTTCAGAGGCGACTGACCCAACTGCTTGCTACGCCAATACTTCATAATTCTAAAATAACCTATGATCATTTATTTCCCAACTGACTGCATTGTTGATTTTAGTTGTGTATTGTTAAAAGCATATTACAAGGATCTAGAATTTAATAGGTATAATAATATAATTAGTTCTTCGCCTTCAGGTCAGGAATAAGGCCTGTGTCTTGATATATCTCTTGAAATAATGAACACTCTTAATTATAGTTGCTCACATTGTATTGTTAAGATGTGTGACTTGATTTTATTTTCTTCCACTGAAGTTCAAACTGATTTTGAGCAATCCAGATAAAGCACTTGCTCCCGGCCTTCAGATGACAGCTATCATAGAATATCGTCCTGATAAAGATGAAGACATGTTTGATCAACTACCTATTTCAATAGGACATAAGACAATAGAGGTCCCTCTAGCTGGGTATGTATTCTTCATATTTCATATTGACATTTTGAGCACTGTTCAAATAAAAATAGTGGTTAAAGTAGTATTCTGTAGTTTATCTGACTAATAGGACTTGCTGTATCTATACTTACCTTATAACTGATAACACTTTTAGCAAATTGTGGTGCTTAAAACAAGTAGACAAGCTTCCTGATATTTTTTATTAAAGTTGAAAATATTCAACAATAACATGTATTCTTTTCTCCTGACTTCACAGACTATTTTATGTCTACTATATTTTTTGTATCTTTTGCTGGATTTGTTTAAGGAATCTATGTTTGCTATCTTGAGCCTCACTTTCCATTCTTTTCTCAGTTCAACAAACTCCAGATGAGTTGTCTTCCTGAGTTTTCCAGTGAAATAACTCTTGTATGTTTCCAATCTATTGATAATGTCTATGTCTATATCTTACTCCATTTCTTTGGATTAGACACAATGAATCATTATTGCTTTCTTGAGCACTTTACACTCATGACTATTCTGCTACTCCACTTCTTCAGTGGCTGCTCCTTCTCGCCTTCCTCTACGTTTTATTGAAATGTAATTACATATAGCGTTTAAGTGTGTACGTTTAAGGTATATAATATGTTGATATATTTGCATATTGCAGTATGATTACCATCATATTGTTAGTGAACACTTTTATCATATTACATAATTGTCGATTCTTTTTATGGTGGGAGCAATTAAATTCTAGTCTATTAGCAACATTGAAGTTTATTAACATTATTGTTGATTATAATCACTATGCTATGCATTAGTTCTCCACGATTTATCTCTTAGTTCTGTTTATACTTTCAACAGTATCTCCCCAACTCCTACACATCCCAGCCTTTGCTAAACATCATTCTCCTTTTGTTTTTATGATGAAAGTATTCTTAAATAGATTGTTTTAAACCCATATTCACACTTAAATTTAATCTTAAATTAGTGCCATGTTCACTTTGCTAAATTTTAAATAATGAAAAGACTTGACTTTAAAAAATAAAAATGGTGCTCTTTTGAGATGGTTGAAAACTGTGGACAGATATAATATTATGACACAATTTGGAGATTGATTTTTATACAAATTTTTTGAATGGAACATTATTATTTTCATTTTATACTGAAAAAAGTGTATTTCTAGCCATTGAAAAATTGCCTATTAAAGCTGATGTTAAAATTTTAAAGGTTTTTAATTTATATGTAATTAATATATACATGATCCTGTTTTCCCCCAGCAAAATGTGATTCCATAAATGTGTGTGTATGTGTGTGTATGTGTGTGTCTGTGTGTAAGTTTTTAAGTTCTATACAATTTTATTACCTGTGTAGCATCCTGTATCCACCATCACAGTTAAGATACTAAGCAGTTTAAATAGCATAAGGATTCCTTCTGTTACTATTTTTTTTTAAGAAGAATTTTATTCATTTTATTTAGTTGTTCATCTTAGTGGTTCGTCCCCAGCTCCAGGACATGAACCCAGGTCCTTGGGATGTATATGGACTGTGCCCAACCACTACTACACCATGGTACGCCCCTCCTGCTGCTTTTTACAACCACACACATCTCC
>RJWH01005814.1:0-67770 GCA_004363575.1 Solenodon paradoxus
TGTGTGCGCGTGTGTGTGTGTGCGTGTGTGTGTGCGTGTGTGTGTGTGTGAGGAAGTGATGCCATGGAGGACATGAGACAGTCAGAGCCCAGCTCAGCCAGCCGGTTCATTCTGAGAAACCTGGAAGGGGTGTGACGACTCAGAATCGTACCCTGGGGCGGGGGCAGAGTCAGGACCACTTTTGTGAGCCCCTGGCCACTTGGGGCTGCGATGACCGACCCTCTGCATGGTCCGGGAAGTCTCTCTGGAATATTTGGAGGTCATGGGCCTGAGGGCGGCGGCAGCCACCAGACAGGCAGGTGTGATTGGCAAGAGAGGTCAGGACCCCAGGTGGCTGAGCCGAGGGACTGCGGGCCACAGAGCGGACTGCGGAAGCCCCTGGGGCTGGTTAGACTGCCGTTCTGGGCTCGGTTTCAGGCCCTCTGTGCCCTCTTCTGTGTGGAGGCCTAGTGAGGAGTTTTTGGGACGTAGGAGCTGCCCAGGCGCCATGTTCAGACACAGTGGCCCCGGGGTGCCTTTGGGCAGCAAGCTCATTCATCTCTAAAGCCTCCCGTACTTACCGACATTCTTTGCCCTCAAATAGCTGCCACTGACACCTGTTTCAGGGCTCCCTCAGAAAACGGATGCCTCGCCTATTTTGAAATTAAGATGTTTGCTCAGAGTTTAAGAAGAGCCTGTTTAGAAAATAGTGGACAGGGACCAGGAAAGCCACAGTGGACACTGATGCCCACTCCTGCCTACATGCCAGGGAGGCTCTCTCCTCTCCCAAGTTCGGAGACCCCGAAGGAAGGTGGGTGGGAGAGGCCACCTGGGGAAGGTTGTGCTAAGGGTCTCCACTGGTCCCCACACACAGGCCTGGGGGGGTAGTGTCTCCTCCCTCGGTTGTCCCCTGGGTCCCCAGGGACCACCACCTGGAAGTGGAGGGCAGGACCCAGTATGGAGTCCACTCTGGTCAGTTCCCTGGGGCACTGAGCATATCAGGAAGGGGTCTGGAGGGACAAAAGGAAGAAATCTGACACAACATCAAGGCTTCCTGGAGAAATTGGAGTTTCTTCAGGAAAATTTGAGTGTTCCTTGAATGAGTTCCTCAAAACAGAGGGACCCTCTCCAGAATTCTTCAGCTGAGAGAGTTTGACAGGAACCTAAAAGTGAGTCTTCTCTGTAAACCGGGATCCCAGCAAATTTACTGAAAGGAGGCCGGGTGCGCCGCGGACAGGCAGCCCCACGACCCACAGCCATGTTTCCACCGGTGAGGAGCTGGCAGTGCTGTGTGGGTGACTGGGCCGTACTTTCCCTAATTCACGTCGTGGGTCACGGAGACTCAACTTCAGCAGCTGCCCCAGGAGAACCCCAGGGGAAGCAGGGGGGACGTGAGGCAGCTGTCTCTAGTTCATCTTTCCCAGCGACCTTCACCAGTTCCTCTTAGCTGGGACTTCTTACAAACGCCTTTTTCGCCTCTGCTTTGCAATGGCCAAGAAAGAGGCCTCAGCCCACCCCCAGGAATGGCCCCACACCTGTTTGCTCAGCCCTCCCTCCAGCTGTGGTCTCCCCGGAGGAACCAGAACAAAGTGAGGTGCCCCCTCCCCTCCCAGAACGGGGGTCCCCTTCCACTGCTCTTCACACAGCTGGAGAGGAGATGGTCTTCAGAGGCAGATACTGGAAGCAGAAAGTGGATTTTCAGAACAAGCCTGGTGGCCAACAAGAGAGGAGCCCTTGCCCGCTTAGGCCCGGCCACATGGAGTTCCAAAGGTGCCATGACAAAGTGTGCATGGGGCGTGGAGAAGTAGTGGGAGGCTCCCCAAGTCCTAGCCAGGGCTCACTGTGGCCGTGCACCCTGGGCTGGGCTGGCAGAGTCCATGACTGATGGATGTCTGACATCTTCTCACCAACCTTCCAGGGAGGTCATGGTCATTTCCAGTGAAGCAAACCTCGCTGCCTCCCAAGCAGTATACGCCTTCTTAATAGCTATTAAAACACACACACACACACACACACACACACACACACACACACACACACACACACACTTTATTAAGGTAGAGCTGACATACGGAGAGCTGTACTTTTTTAACAGATACAATTGGATGAGTCTGGGTATAAATGAAACCCCATGACCACAACCACAATCTGTACCATAAAATACATATCACCACCAAATTTTTCTCTAGTCCTGTCCCTTCCTCCCTTCTCTCCTTTCCTTCCTTCCTCCCCTGCCCTCATTATTATTATTATTATTATTATTATTATTATTATTATTATTATTGTTATTATTATAAAATATTACCAGCTACACTGGACAGTGGTGAAGAGCACTTGGTGAGGTGGTGGAGGGCAGGGTATGTTAACATGGATCTGAGGAACAGGGAAACTGCACACGTGGGGAACCTGCACACGTGGGGAAACTGCACACGTGGGGAAACTGCACATGTGGGGAACCTGCACATGTGGGGAAACTGCACATATGGGGAACCTACACATATGCATTCATTTTAATGTGTAGAATAATTACTACAATAAAAAAGAAAAAAACATATCAGCTAGTTAGTTGAATAGTGGAAACATTGTCTAACGGATGTTCGTATTAGAATAAACTCTACATCATTCATTGGAAGAAGAAAATGATAAGCTTCAGACAGCTTGAATGGTGCCTCAATGAAAATTAAGGTGAGATCCTGAAGACGCTGCTTTCCACTCAGCAATCTTAGGGAATGCAGTGGTTTTTTGAGATCGTTAAGCCTTGAATGACCCATTGGCCTTTGCTTGGACAGATAAGAGAAGATTAGCAGTTATTTACAAATTCCTCTTGATACATTTTAAGTTGAATGCAAGCTTATTTTGTATATTGTCATTTTATCAGTCTGTGTAGGTAAGGTAAAAAAAAACATACGATGTTTTAAAGTGTGGGTATTTTGCGAGGTGTTCCACTGGACACCCTGGGTTCTTGCCACTGAATGAAATGGTGACAGTCACTTCATTGTGTCATCTGTTAGCCACAGAAGTTTGAACTAATTCTGGAGACTTGCAATAACTACCCTGCTGATTAATACCTTCATGACCTCTGATGTGTTAATGGAGTCGCCAAAAGAATATGGAGACCCTTACAGAGTTATTCACACAGCTAAGGATTTTCCTTCTAACAAAAATATTTTAAAATATGATAAAGTGACCATTTAGGCCAACTTTATAATACAATGTAAAATGTCAATTTTTCATAGAACGCATGAAGACTAACAAGTGTATACATTTCAATATGCTTTTAAATTAGTCAATTGTTGGCATAAAAGTATAAAAAATTCATTGTATCGCTTTTGCATTTTTTAAAATGTGGCAAATATCTTTATCTGTTTTCCTTGCTGGTGTATGATGTCCTCTAGAACAGTGTCAAACACATTTAGGCATTCAAAAATACTTTTTGAATGAGTAAGGAAATGAAATCAAGACTATTCCTTTTATTGTTATTTTTACTGAGGGAACACTGATAGGTAACAGCACTACCTACATTCTTGATTTGTAAGTTCACTCCTCATCAAAGATATGGTCACACCACATCCATCACATTTCTGATGATCTTCACCACTGTCCATAGGACTCAGCGCCCTTTGTTCCTTCCTACCTCTATAACTCCCCCTCTGTTTACTTCAATTCTGTTGTCAGAGACAAAGAGCTAGTTTTTGTTTTGCTTTGTTGGTTTGCTAGCTTTGTTTCTTTGTATTCCAAATATGAGTAAGCTTATCCAGGATCTGTCTTTCCCCTTCTGACTTATTTTGCTTAGTATAATCCTCTCTAGTTCCATAGATGTTGTTGTAAATGGGAAGATTTCCTAATCTTTTTTAACAGCTGAGTAGAAATCCATTGCGTATATAATATATACTACAGCTTCTTTATCCACTCATCTGTTCATGGGTACTTAAGCTGCTTCCATTTTTTGACTATCGTTAGCAATGCTGCCGTAAACATGGCGGTGCATATAATCTTAGTAGTGTTTTCATATTCTTCAGGTGGATACCTAGAAGTGCAATTGCTGCATCATAAGGTAGTTCTATATTTAACTATTTGAGGAGACGCCATATTGCTTTCCGAAGTGACTGCATCATCTTACATTCCCGCCGGCAGTGCACAACTGTTAACTTTTCTCTTCCTCCTCACCAATACTTGATGTTTCTAGTGCTTTGATATAGGCCCTTCTCACAGATATGAGATGATATCTCATTATGGTTTTGATTTGCCTTCCCCTAAAACAAAAAGTGAGGATGAGTTTTTCTTCCTGTGACTATTGGCCATATATATGTCTTCTCTGGAGGAGATTCTATGCAGATACCGTTTTCTTTTTTATTTTTGTTGCTGCTGTTGTGTGTTATGGGCTGTTCATATATACTGGATATTAACCCCTTGTTGAACATACGGCATAAAATTATCTTTTTCCAGTCAGTAGCATGTCTTTTGTTTTGGTGATAGCTTTTTAGTTTAATGCCATTCCATTTGCATTATTTTATTTCACTTACTTACTCTCGAAGTGAGTCCCCAAAGACCTCTTTAAGGCTAATGTCATGGAATGTATTGTCTGTGTTTTCTTCTATGTATTTTATAGTTTCCAGTCTTATGTTCAAGTCTCTAATCCATTTTGAATTAATTTCTGTGTTTGATGTTAGAGACTAATTTCATTTATTGGCATGTGGCTTCCAGTTTTTCCAACACTATTTGTTGAAATCTCTCCAGTGAACGCTTTTGACTCCTTTGCTGTAATTGCAGCTAATTTACAGCAAATTAATTTCTGGGGTCTCAATTCTATTCCATTGAACTGTGTGTTCCTGGTATTCCAGTATGATACCATTTTTACTACTATGATTATGTAGTACAGTTTGAAATCCTGAGTGTGAGACCTCCATTTTTCTTTTCTTTTCAAGATTGCTTTGACTGTTCATGATCTCTTGTAATACTATACAAATTTTAGAATTTTTATTCTAGTTTTCTGAAAAAATGTTATTGGAATTTTGATAAAAATTGGATTAAGTCTATATAATGCGATATCTTTCCACCCCTGTGTTTTTTTCTATTTTTCTTAATGATGTCTTGTAGTTTTCATTGTACAAGTATTTCACCTCCTTGGTATGTTTATACCTAGGTATTTAATTTTTTGTTGTGATTATAAATGGATTTATTTCTTTTCTGTTAGCTAATTGTTTGAATGAGAAAACACAACCAATTTTTATATTAATTTTTTAGCCTACCGCTTTACTTATTTACTAATTATAAAAGTTTTTTGGTGGCGTCTTAAGGATTTTCATCTATATTATCATACCATCTGAAATTACTGATGGTTTTGCATTTTGTGAATTTGAATTTCTTTTATTTCTTTTTCTTGCCTAATTGCTCTGGAAAGGACTCTAATACTTTGTGGAATAGCTGTGGTGAGAGTGAACATTCTTGTCTAGTATCTGGTCTTAGAGCAAAAGTTTTCCATTGTTCATCATTGCATGGGTTTCTCATGTATAGCCTTGTACATGTTGAAATAAGTTTCCTTTAACCCTATTTTACTGGGAGTTTTCATCATAAATGGGTGCTGAATCTTGTTAAATGCTTTCTCTGCATCTATTATATGGTCATATGATTTCTCTTTTCTCTTATTGATGCAGTATATTACATTAATAGATTTGAAGATATTGAACTATCCTTGCATCCCTAGAATAAATTCCACTTAGTCATTATGTATGATCCTTTTGATGCATTGTTGAATTTGATGTGCTAATATTTTGTTGAGGTTTTGGCATCTATGTTCATCAGAGATAGTGATCAGTGTTTTCTTTTTGTGTGTGTGATATCCTTATCTATTGTTCCTGTCAGGACACTGTTGGCTTCCTAGAATTTGTTTAGAAACATTCCCTAGTTTAAAAATTTTAGAAGAGTTTGAGTAGAGGTGTGTATTAATTATCTCTGAAGGTCGGTAAAACTCTAGTAAAGTCTTTCATTTCCGGGCTTTTGTTTTTGGGGAGACTTTTGATTACCGCTTCAATGTTCTTGCTATAAATCTATTCAGATTTTTATTTCATTCTTATCCAGTTTGTAGGCTGTACAAATCTAAGAATTTGTCCATGTCTAATACATTGTAAAATTTATTGACATATTGCTTTTCATAATCTTTTATGATGCTTTGTATTTCTGAGGCATCTGTTCTAATTTTTCTCTTCATTTCTGAATCTAGTTATTAGAGTTTTCTCTTTTTTTTTAGTGAGCTTAGCCAAAGAGTGTCAGTTTTATCTTTTTAAAGAACTAGCTTTTGGTTTCATTGATCTTGTGAATTATCTTTTTATTTCTATTTCATTTATTTCTGATTTCATTTTATTATTTAATTATCTCTATTGACTTTTGGGTTCATTAATATTTCTGGTTTCTTTAGGTTTAGTGTTTGATGTTTATTTGATGTTTTCCTTGTTTCTTGTGATAGGCTTGTATTCCTATATATTTTCCTTTTAGTATTGATTTGACTGCTTTCCACAGGTTCTGATAGCTCCTGTCTTCATTCTAGTTTGTCTCCAAGTATTTTTTTCTTTATATTTTGATTCCCTATTTCAGCCAGGATTTATTCAGATTTATATTATTTAGCCTCCACGAATTTTGAAATTGTCTGCCTATTTGTGGTTGATTTCTTGTTTTATGTTTTTTTAATTGGAAAAGACACTTGATAAGATTTCAATCCTTGTAAATTTTCTGACACTTGTTTTGTTTCTCAGTATATGCTCTATCTATCCTTGAGAAATATTTCCACTTGAAAAAATGTGAATTCTTCTCTTTTGGGGTGGGGTGTTCTGTAAATGTCTATTTGAATTCTACGATCTAGGTCATATTTTAAAGCTTTTGTTTTTCTGTTAATTTTCTGCCTGGTTGATTGACCTGTCCAATGTTACAAGGGGAGTGTTCAATTCTGCTGTCATTGCATTGCTGTCAATGTCTCTCTTTAGTTTTATCAATAATTCCTTTATATGTTTTGATGCTCCATCATTGTTGCATATGTATTAATAAGTGTTGCACTTCCTTGCTGTATATATAGATATACATCTGTTGTTACATTTTTTAGTTTGAAGTCTATTTTATCTGATATAAGCATGAATGTCTCTGTCATTTTTTTGGTTATTATTTGATTGTAAGATTACCTTTCAATCTTTAAGTTTGAGCCTATGTTTGTCTTTGGATCTTAGATGGATTTCCTGTATGCAGCAGAAAGGTGAATTGTATTTTTTCAGTCCACCCATTTTATAATTTTTGATTGGTAAATTCAATCCATTGACATTTAGAGTGTTTATTTGTAAGTGTTGCCACTTAGTTATTTGTTTCCTTGACATTTTTTGAAGATGTTATTTTGCATTTGTTTACCTTTTGTTACCTTTTCTAATGCATCAATAACTTTCTTTTATATTATGGTGGTTTCTTTCTTCTTTTTCCTCTTTGATTTTCTCTTTGGATTTATGTTTTGATGTTACCCTGCAGTTTACATACATGTTTCTGCTTTTATCATTTTTTCAAACTTGAAAGCAAGTTAACCTTCAGAGCATTCTAATAGTCTAGTCTGCATTTGCATTCTCTGCCTGCCCACATACTATATTGTTGATGTCTTGCTGCTTCTTCTCATTTTATAGCAATTCCTTTAGTATTTCAAATCTGGTTTAGTGGTGATAAATTCCTTTAATTTTTGTTTGTCTGCAAAGCTTTTTCTTACTCCTTCAGTTCTAAGTGATAACCTCACAGGGCCATGTATATTTGGTTGGAAATGGAAACACTTTTCTTTTAGTACTTTGAGTATATCCTGCCATTCCTTTCTGGCCATTAAAATTTTTATTAAGAAATCTGCAGATAGTTTTAGGTGGCTCTCTTCTATGTGACTCATTTTTCTTTAGCTGCTTTTCAGATTCTCTTTATCTTTGTTATTTTAATTACATTGTATCTTGTATGTTTATTTTGTTTAGTACTCTTTGAACTTCTTGTGTTTGGATACGTTTCCTTCCCCAGGTTAAGGATATTTCCAGCTATTATTTCATTAACTAATACTTCTGCCCCATTCTCTCTCCTGGAACTCTTATGCTCTGAAAGTCATTTTCCTAGATGTGATCCCATAGTAACTAATGCTGTCTTTGTTTCTTTTAGTTTTTTTTTTTTTCTCTTCACTGATCTTCTTGAGTACATTCTACCACCCTATCGTCTATTTCACTGATTCAATCAGTTGCTTCTTCCAATGTTGTTGTGGTTCCTTTATTGTGCTTTTTAGTTCAGCTGTTGTGTTCTTTATCTTTGTAATTTGTTTGGAACTCATATTTTCTCTATGTTTGTTGTAGTGATCCTATTGTTCATACTTTGTTCTCCTGATTTCACTGAGCATAATTAAGAGTTTTGCTTCAATATTTTCTACACATAGTTTACTTAATGCAGTTGCATTAGGATTTTCTCCTGGGGTTTTGTTTTGGTTCATCTTTTGGAATTAATTTTTCTGTTCCTTCATTTTGGAGGGTACTCTCTTTATTTCTATGGATTTTCTTCCCAGTTTTAATATAATGATCTTATGTTAGGATTTCAAATTGCAGAGTGTAGGTCTGGCAAGATGGCTCAGTATCTGAACTTTCTATTGCTGTGTCAGGTGAAACCTTAGCACCACTCAGAATAAACGGAGTTCTAAAGCTAGCATTGGATTGCATTCAAAGATCTTAGCTTACAGGGTGGGTGTCTGATTCAAAGAGGCTGTACTGGACAGTAGCTAAGGGTGAAGACTTCCAACCTAGGTACTGTGGATGTTTAGGCTGTGTGTAAAATTTCCCTCCACCTCAATGCTAATTTCATAGCCAGAGCTTTCCCAGTAACCTTGAGCTGTACCTGGTTACTCAGCTGCAGCTTAGCCTGATCTTAATTTTTTTTTCCCCCAGAGGCATGTAGCCTAGAATATGCTGGCCCAGGCCACAGGTAGGTCAGTGTCTCAATTGAGGCTGCAAGTAAGAGTCATAAAAGTTAGTCACAGCAAATAAACCTCCATGAATGTCTCTAGGTTCTCTAGGTGATATGCATCTTCATGAGGGAATAATATCCAACAAGTTCAGGGCCTAGAGTTAGGCTGCAAGTAAGCAAGAGGTTATTGGCAGCGATACCAAGCTTGGGAGAGTCAATTCTTATTGTACCAGCAGCCTCTTATGGTCTTCCCTGAAAGTACTTCTGATACTGAGCTTTCAACTGAGCTTTCAACATAAATGCTCAACTAACTTAATGTATATGCTTCCTTCTCTGATACAGTTTCCAAGTGCTGGGTACCCAATGTGATAATAAGCCCTTCAGTCCCTGGAAAGAGGCTCAGTACCACTGGCATCCCTCCTGCCCTTTGGTCGCAGTACTTGGGGAGGGGGGGTGACCTTGGTGAGAGGATGTCTCAGGGTTTTCTGCTTTGTCTGATGTTTTCTATCACTTTTCCTTGTGCAGATGCTAGACTCCCATGCTCAGTCCTTTTTTGAAGGCTATAGTTTGTATCTAGATGTGGTTTCGTTGTTTCTGTGTGGAGGAGATGAGTTCCAGATCTTGCTTGTCCACTGTCTTGGCTCACTTCCCATTTTTGCATTTTTAATTTAGGTCCTTATAGATATACAACTTCTCAGGAACTGTTGAGAGCTGACTGACCTTCTTCCTGGTGAGTAGGTCTACCTTTACCTGGAATTCTATTGCATAGTTTTCTTGAACCACGTGATGTTTCAGCAGACTCTAATGTAATATCTTGTACCATAGATTACTGTTTTCTCAACAGAAATAAATGCTAACAAATATTGTGTTTTTGAAAACAGGGCTGAAACAATTTGAAAATCTTCTTTCTGAAACCAAGAATTTTCTTTGTTGAGATTACTGTTTCACTCACCAAAAATATCATAAGTATACTCAGGGGAGTTGGTTTTTTTTTTTTTTTTTTTACTATAGCTTTCATAAAGGAAATGAAAGAAATGTGGATTGAAACAGTTCTATCAGGTATCTCAGTACTGGCTGCAAATCTGATTGCTTTCTAAGTATGTTAATAACATATATTTTAGATATTCAAAAATTTTATCTTTGCTAAGAGACCTTATACCAATGGAAAAATAAAAGCCTAATAAATAAAGCAAAATATGAAAGACAATAAATTATAATATACCACAGAAAAATTATCATAAGAAACTACTTTTTCAACAAATTGGACAACCTTGAAGAAATAGATAAGTTGTTAGGATTATACAACATACCAAGATCAAATCAAGAAAAAATAAAAATCTGAAACCAATCACCAATAAGGAAGTTGAAAAAAGTAATGAAAAGCCTCCCCAACAACAAAAGCCATGATCAAGTGTTTTCACTGGTGAATTCCACCAAACTTTCAAGGAAGGTCTAATGCCCATTGTTCAGGTACTCTTCCAAAAAATCGAAGAGGAGAAAAAACATCCTAACTTATTTTCTAAAACCAATATCACCTTCATTCAAAACCAACAATATGATAAAAAAAATAAAACTATATATCTATATCTCTTATGACTATAGATTTACCCAAGGATCAAGTGCATATGACTTTATCTCATACAGCATGTTGTCATTCCACACAGATCCTGTCACTTGTCTCTCCCACAAGGTGCAATTCTTGTGTTTTGTTTTAAGTTGGTTTTAAAATTTCTGGTGTGTCAGAAAGTAGGGCTGGGGTGCAGTCCACAGACATCCCAACAAGTCAGGTTTGCATCCTAGGTTGGGGAAGGGAACAATCAAGATAAACGACTAAATAGAAATCTTTTTCCTCTTCTCCCTTCCTGCCTGCCTGTGTACTCCTCACTTTCATTGTTGTCTGCTCCTTTCCTTAAATAAATGAGCAAATAAACTTTCATATAACATTTGCCTCAGGGTTTCAACTCCTGCTTCTTCATGGACTATCCTGAAAGGTGTCTCATCTCTCATTTACATTCAGATGCCAGCACTGTGTCCCTCGGCAACCTGGCCCCCATTTGGACTTCCAGGCATCCTTTCAGACTGCATATGTCCAAACGGGAACACATCTTCCAGAAATTCCCCTTCATCAGACCCATTCCTGTCACCCTGGCATTTTCCCACACATATTCTTTCTTCCTCTTGCCTAGAAGACTTCCTCTGTGATCTTTCCCTTGTAAGGTGATCAGTGCCCTATTATTGGTCATGCCCTGGTAGAGACTAAATGACATCACAGTGTGTCAAGGAGATGGGGTAAGAGGAGAGGATACTTACATGCCCTGCCAACTCCTGCATTCAGAGTGCTTAGATCTCCCAACACGAAATGATTTCCTAGCTCACTGATAGATTTATGAAATCCCAGGCCCTTCTCATTTTGCTTATAACACTCCACAGTCAACTCTATACCGAGCTTTTGATAAGTGTGGAACTATGAGTGCAATTAAATAATGAAATTTTATTGGAAAAATCACATACTAAAGTTCACTGGAGAGTTTAGCCCACTGAATAACTTGGTTTTTCAGCAGTTGCTTTGCTTGGCTATTCCTTTAATAGAGACATTATTCATTTTGTTTATCAAGATAAATCCCATTTTCCTGCTGCCCCTCCATGAAATCCTAAGGGGCCATGGAGACCTAGATTCATCTTTCTCTTTTCTGGGCTTCCAGTCCATTCACAGCACCATGCAACTTAGGACTTTCTTGATTTTTTTTTTTTTCGAATATAATAGTTCTATGGACACTTGAGGGCAGAATAGTATAAGGGGAGTCATGCTTCAGGTGTCAAGGCTAAGAACATCTTGTCTAGACCCAGATCTTAGAGGTTTTCTCCTATTTTTTTTTTTTCTAAAATTTTAGAGTTTTGTATTTTATATTGAAATCTGTGGTTTGTGTTCACGTTTATTTGAAGTGTGAAGCTTAGGTTGAAGTTCACTTTTCCTCTATTAATGGCCAATTGTTCCAGCAGCATGTGTTGAAAGGCTATTTTTATTTCATCGAGTTGCCTTTTCTCCTTTATCTGAATCAGTTGGGAATGTTTGCACTGACTTTTCCATGTTCTCTGCTCTGCCCCACTGACCTGTGTGTCTATCTCTCCTTCCATCTTCTCTCACTTGATTAAATAGAGTAGATTGATTCCTTGCACTTTAACCCTTCTTTTTCAGGAATGATTCAGGGATTATCCTTCTTTAGCATTTTCATGTAAATTTTAGAATATCCTATCTACAAAAATTCTTAATGGGAACTTGTTAGTAATTGCCTTTGAATCTATCTGCTAACTTAGGAAAAATTCACAACTTTCCTACTGAAGCAGAGTAAGTGAGCTGAGGCACCCCAGTGAGAGACATGGTGCATACAGAAAGAATTTACAGAGAGCTGTTTTTGGCCAGGGTCACATGACAACTTTATTAAGAGGAGCAGCCGTGAGTTTAAACTCCCTGAAAAGCTGGGAAAGTTGCATTTTCCTTGCGACTTCTTCTTTGATCCACGTATTAGTGTATCTCGTTTAGATTCACAATACACTACTTTTCTTTTGCTTCTGTAACAAATTGCCACGACTTAGTGACTTAAAACAAAAATTTATTCTCTTACAGTTCTGATGCCAGAAGCCCACACTGAGTTTATAGGGCTACAGTTAAGGTGTCAGCATGGTCTATTTCTTTTTTTCTTGGGATTCTTAGTGGGGAATCCATTCGGTGCCTCTTTTGGCTCCCGGTGCCTGCAGACAGCCTCCAATGTCTTCACCCGCCCATTGTAAGCTGCTTTTCCATCTTCACTAGTCTTTCTCTCTTATCAGAACACCTGTGATCTTTTTACAATTCATGGGAATCTCAGAAATCACAAATGTCTCAAAATCTTTTAATCTGATGCCCTCTTTCCATTTAAGATAATATTCACATCAAGTGTTTGGAGATTTGCCTCATACCTTTCTGTCATTTTCTAGTTTGATCTCACTGTGGTTGGGAGATAAACTCAGTATGATTTCAATTCTTTCAAGCTTTGATAGACTTGTTTTATGGCACAGCATGTGGTATGTGGCTCTGTGCTCCAGGGGTACTTGAAAAGGAAAAGTATTTTGTTGTCAGGCGGAATATTCTATATGTGTCAGTGATGTGCCATTGGTGAGTTTGTCTATCTCTTTGCTGATTCTCTAATTGTTCTCTCAGTTGTTGAGAGGGAGTCTTGAAAGTGACACTGAGAAGCTGTTTTCAGTTCCACCTGATTTTGCTCCACATATTTTGTAGCTCTGCTTTCTAGTGAATACACAATTATGATTGACATACAGCTTGGTGAATTGGTCTTTTTTTATTATTATTATTACATGGTATCTTTTCATCTCTTTGGTGGTTTTCATTGTTCTGATGGATGCACTACCTAATATTAATATAGCTACTCTTGGCTCCTTTCGATTAATATTTGAATATCCTTTCCATCATTTAACTTGTAAACGATCTGTATGATTATATTTGAAGTGAGTTTCATTTCACTGAGGCCATAGGTTTTTAATCACTTGGCCAATTTCTGTCTTGATAATTACGGTGTAAGTCTGCCATTATATTTTTGTGCACAGTTTATTCTCTCTGGTTTTGGATTTTTGTTTTACCTTTTCTGCCTTCCAGTGGGTTACTTGAACATTTTCAAGAATTTTTCTTTGATTTATCCTAGTGGTGTTGAGAGTATCTCTTTGTATAGCTTTATCACCTTTCCACCCCCATCCTTAGTAATTTCTAACCTACTTTCTGCCTCTGTGAATTTGCTTAGTCTAGATACTTCATATAAATGACATTACTTAAAATTGACTTTTTTGCATCTGACTTATTTCACATAACATATTAATCCTTTTTGTAGCACGTATCAGAACTTTGTTCATTTTTATGGCTGAGTAGTATACCTTTGTATGTGTAACAGCATTTTTTAATCTGTTCATCTCTTTATGTGTTGTTTCTCTTGAAGGGGATTCCAGTGAGTAGGAGGGGACAATTTGAGCATCAAAAGACAAGGAAGATTAACATTCATTGAGTAAAACAAGAATCCATGAATCCATACTTATATAGTGACTAACAGGGGAGCAGAGCAAGCCGTTCCTTGTGGCAATGTCACCTTGGGGTCGCTTCAGGGTTCTTGTGAGTCCAAAGAGAAAATTTCATCAAACTCACCCAGAGGAACAAAGGTAGCACGGCCAGTAGTAAGCAAAAACATGTGAGATCTATTAAAGATAGTACGAGAGGTAGGAAGAGGGTGGGTCATGCTCCAAGAGGAAAACAGGCCACGAGGAGCTTCCCACTGAGGTTTTTAAGAAGGACGATAACCCTTATCCCCGTCCAGGGCATCCTGAGGTGGGACAAGGGTTGTGATTGATCCATTAGTGGTTTCCCTTTTAAACTGATTGGAAGACTCAGAATGGCACCAATTCACTGTCTGCGAGCCTTTCGATTGGAGGACTACCTCTGTTCCCTTCCCTGCCCTGCTTCCCCAGCTCATGGCTGACTCACTACTTAGCAGTAAAAAGTCCAAGCATATATAGAGGCGGCAATGGAAATGGGCTGTCACCCTTTGGCAGCTAGCATAGGGGTGACTGGTGTGGGGGAGAGTCATCAAGGGACACTATGGCTGGTGGGTGAAAGTTGAATGGGGAACAGGATATGACAATCTAAGAATCTCTCTCCGTGCATCTTCCTCACAAAGGAAACAACATGCATTTAGATGTAGAGCAGTCTGGCAATGATTCCATCTAGCATGGAGCTGACATCAGCATGGTTGGGGTGGGCCCCAATGACGGGATGGAGGTGGGGGCTCCTGCCAGGGTGCAGGGCCTGATTCTGCTCCAGGAAAGACACTGGGAGAGTCAGCCTGGGGTCATCTGCACTCTTCAAATTTGTGAAGGATGTGAAAGTGAGGGGAAGGCTCAGGAATGTTTCCAGAAACGGAAACTGGGCAGGTGTGGAAGAAGGCCATTTGAAATACACTATAGATGGGCTTTTAGTGCTGAAGTGTGTGATCCTGATATGAGCTATATGGTGGTTACCTGGGGGTGTGTTTGTTTGGGGCAAACAAACACTTAAGGAACACTCCACATGGGTGTGTTTTCAGAAGGACATGATGAGTACATTCCAGAATGCCTCGCAGCTGCCTATACATTGAAGTCCCCAAAGTTGCCGCTGCCTGGTGGGCCCAGGTGTGCGAAGGCAGCAGCCTGCGCGTCTTACGCTGACTGTCTCGTGTAGCACTGTTTGCCCTGGTGCTTGATTTAATCTCCTGCCGTCCTTCATCGCAGCCCCTCAGTGTGGAGCCACTGCTAAGATGGCATCCCCATGACAAGCTCCCCTAAGGTGTCACTTACCAGGACGTGTCCTGGTGGTTACAGCGCACGGCTGTGATGTAATTTTCTGTGCAAAGGGGCAAGTGAAGCAAAGTGGGAGTGGCTGCTCTGATAGAGCTGTTCCACGCACACATTTGAAATGATTTGAAAATAAATGACTTTTCAGACGACCTGTCAACACTGTGACAGTGAAGCAGTGACACCATCACATTGGTTACAGAGGTAAAGCCTGAACCAAACCCAGCTCGGTTCTGAAGCCATGAGCTCTTGTGAGACGCTGAATGCTACTAAGAGGCACCGTGTAAATCGTGTGCCCAACAGCCACTTAGTCTTTGGGTTGTGATGCCTTTGGAGGCCATGGGAAAATTGGGGCTGGGGTTTTCGTTTTCCTCATGAAGCTCTTCCTCTGCTGGAGGCCTACTCACCACCCTTCACCCCAACAATCCGCTGTCCAGCCACCAACTCCCATCCAGCCTCCTGATTGACCAGTCCCACTGCTGATCCTCACGCTCCCCTTGGATGAGCTCAGTTCTCAGTTAGAATTATCTGTTCAGCTCTACTGATTAGAGTCTCTCTTCTTTCATGTTTCAATTGTCGTGCAGAAAATTGCTTAGAGAGGTGGACAGGATCACCTCTAACTCTGTGCAAAATTCCACTGGGGAACTGTGTTACCTCTGGGGTCACCAAGATTTGACAAGGTCTTGTCCCAGATCACCTCGTACAGAAGTGCTTGGGGAGGTACAGAGATCTCCCACTCTGGACCTGCCCAAGAAGAGTGAAAAAGGCAAGCAAGGTACTTCCACTCAAATTACCATATTTATCAAACAATAATGCATAATATAAAATGAGGAAATAGACCTCACTAAAAGCAAAAGTGTCATGATGCCAAGAGATTTCAAATTTTCTAGAAATAATCCATGTGGGCTGGAGTCTTGGTACAAGCAGGAATGGATTTTTTAAAACAGCCCTCTCAGGAAGAATCTGGAGAGTATATCAGGTAGCAAGAAGATCAGACATCTCTCCTCAAAAAGAAAAAGGAACTTTGAAAGTGTGTCTGATGAACGCAAAACTTTAACAAAACATGACATTTTTTGAACTTGAAGATAAACAACAAAGAAAGTGAAAATATTTTGGCTTCAGAATAAAATAGTTAAAAGAGTGTCATGGGTTCTATAGTACACGTATTATTCAATGTTGCAATTCTTTTCCAACTACTTAGTGTTGGAAACATTAAGCGTTCAAAATTTAGAGAAAGCATGTGTCTTACCTAGTTGGGTGGCTCTTACTGGGATCCCAAACTCCTTCCACTGGAGTCCCCCTATTCTGTATGGTTTTTTTCACTATCGTTCAGAGGAGTTCTTCTCTGAAACAACACTGAAACTGTTTTTTAAAAAGCAACATAATGGTGATCCATGAATATGCTCATTGAAGGGAGTTTTTGTCAAATAAATCTTGCTAAAATCTCGAGAAAGTCAGGGGTAAAACACGTGGGAAGAATCCAGGAGAACTTCTGTGGGGGGCGTGGAAAACGGGCCACGGGCAGCAGCGCCCCTACCGGTCATCTGAAACAATGCAGGCACGCTGACGCGCTTTACGTGGTCCCCGGGCGCCCTCTCCAGGCCTCTGGAGGAATCCCTGAAATTCAGTTCATTTATTCACAGTCCCAATTTGTAAACTTCAAACAGATCTGGTCTCAGTAGACAGTGTTTGATACGAGTGGATAGAGATAACATGAAGTAAACAAGATCAGCATACAAAAGTCAATGCTTCCCAATAAACTACTAATGAACAATTGCAATCTGAAAGAAAAGTAGTACCATCTATAAGGCACACACACTAAGGGAGAGACGGAGGGATGAAGGAAAAAAGAAGAGCTCTTCAGGTGTAAGTCCACTAACTACAAATCTGCATATAGAACACTGAAGTGATGTCAGGAGACAAGAAACCAAACCAAATCCACCAGGCCTTGGGTGCTGGGGGCCCGGGGGCCCGAGACCTGTGGCATGAAGTCTGACACCAAGTACCTCTGGCCTCCAGGACGGGGTCCCCTGCTATAATCTGCCCTCCCATCCAGTGTGCTTATTGGAAACTTCCCCCCATGCCAAGGCCATTCTGATGCCTGAAGTCTGTCTTGGGGGGACACGCCCCATGACAGGGGACATGTTAGTCAACAGCCCTCCCTGTGGCCTGGCCTGCCAGACCCGCTGCTGATCCACATCTTAGTGGCCCTGAGTGGCCCCGCATGTGCGATCGACACCTGTCAGCAGGTCTTGGGTGCAGAGAGACCCCCTCCATCAAGGCATAGCCTGGGAGGTGAAGGCTGCCCACCCCAATATCACTGTAGACAGCTGCAAGCAGGTGTCACACAGGCCTATGGGGACTTGTCTTAGGGGATCCCTTGCTTCCTAAGCAGCCAGGTCTAGGGGTGTTGGATGGAGGAAGACACCCCAGTCAGGCCACTGCGCCCTGCTGACCAGTCTGTACAGGATTCTCCACCTCTGCCTTCAGTGACCTATTTGCATTTGGAGCTGGATGGCTTGTCCCCGCCAGCCTGCTCTGTGACAAGCCTTTCCTGAACCACCCTTACTCTATGTTCCTGCCACAAGGAATGTGTCTCTTCAGTGTTCGCTGCACCTCTGAGCTCACTCTACCTGCATTTCCCAGTGTCACCTGGAATGGCATACAGACCCCATACTTCATGGGGTCTGAAGGTAACCTCCACTAAGGCTGCCTCATCAGTGAGGCTAGAGGAGAATGCACAGGCCTAGATGACCTGATGGTCTGGTCACCCCCTTTGTACGGGCATGGGATCCCCTGTGCGCTCAGTGTAGACACCTGAATGCTGTTTCAGAGTCCAGTTTGAGGTGACTGACCCTAAGTCCAATCATGTGGGGAAGACTGGGTCAAGGGTTCTGACTTCTCTCTCTCCATCCAACTCCTGAGGAGACTGGCTAGGCCCCCCAAGACAAAACCTTGGGAGAAGCTTGACCAATTTTTGTGGGGTTCCAGAGGTCATCTGTGTCTGCCTAGGCTGCAAGGACAGGATCACCCCCAATGCATAATTTTTATGAGCCCCAAATCCATTGGCGAGAGCAGTGGAGCCTTAAGTTCCAAGGATGAAAACCTTCTCATCAGGTGTGCAGCAGGGGAGAACAGGGGTGGAGAACAGGCCCTGAGGTTGCATCCAGGCAAATGTCCAGTCAAGAGAAGACTGCACTGGTGCTTTCAGGAGGAGCAGCCCATTCCCCGGCTGCGTCCTCGGCCAGAAGGCGCAGGGGGAGAATATTTGCGGTGTTGTGACTGCTCTGTGGGACACCTGACTTAGAGAACTGATGGGAACAGTGGCGTAGTTTAAATATCAGGGGTTAATATCCAGAATATTAAAAGACCGACAACCCAACAACAACAAACTCAATTAAAAATGGGTAAAAACTATTGAGCAGATATTCTCCCAAGAGGAGAAATAAATGGTCAATAAGCACAAGAGAATAACACGTGCAAATCCAAACCACAGCGAGACACCACTTTATACTTATTAGGGCAGTTATTTATAAAATACATTTTTTCAAAAAAACGGAAAATAGTAAGTGTGGAAGACATGAAGAAATCAGAACCCTGGTATACTCCAGGAATGTAAGGATTGCGGAACTGCCGTGGAAATCAGTAAAGTGGTTCCTCAAAAAATTAAAAATAGATTTATAGTATGATCCAGCAGTTCACTTCTGGCTCTGTACATGTGTGCGCATGCATGCAGGCAGATACATACACGTGTATGCGTATTTATACCCATATATATGCATACATCGGTGTACGCGGATGCGTGTGCACACATACACACGCATAATACATACCCAAACACATATACACCCAGAAGAATGGAGCTCAGCGACTCAGAGAGATTTGCATCTGCTGGTTGTAGCAACATTATACACAATAGCCAGAGATGGAAATAACACAGGTGTCCATGACAGGTGTCTGCTAAACAAAATATTGTCTTTATATAGTATTCCGTCTTAAGATGGAGAGATATTCCGAGACATGCTGCGTGTGTGGAAGGCATGCTTAGTGAAATAAACCCGTCATGAAAGGACAGATACCCCATGATCCCTTTATATGAAATAGCTAGATTAATTGAAGTCGTAATCATGGTCGCCAGGGCTGGGGAGTGAAGAATGGGAGTCAGGGTTTATAGGCACAGGTTTCAGCTTTCTAAGAGAAAAAAGTCCGAGAGACGGATAGGAAGGAAGCTTGCAGAATAATATCGAAATGTGCTTGATGCCATTGAACTAGACACTTTAAACAGTTCAACATGGTACAGTTTATAGTCTGTATATTTTATCACAATTTTGTAAAGGAAATGTGCAGGCACGAATGAAGGCGAGTAGGCAAGCAGGCAGGAAGAAGCATTTTATCCATTGTACGTCTTGGCTGTTCCTGCCAGCCCCAGGATATTAGAATGTATGTCAACCGCACCCAACCTCTGCTCCACCAGGGTGCAGCAGATGCTCTTTTAACTTTCCTTTCTCTTCTCTGCAAGGGGAGTTCTAAGTCTTTAAAATGTTCTCATCATGCGTATAAAGCAGTAAAGTGACAGCATCTTGATGGGGCGTCTGGAGCAGGCTTTGGCAGGATCAGAGCTTCAAGGCTGGAGGCTGAAGGGCCTGATGAGCAGAGGCTGGGGCTGTCATGGGAGGGGGACTCTGTGAAACCATGTTCCAGAGGTGCTTTGCTTTGATAATATTTTGGGTGATTTCTCCCTTTTGTGAAATATTCATTTACAAGTGTTTTTTTCTCTGGACAAAAGTTCTTTGTAATTTTAGGTTTTTATATAGTAGGTTTTTTTTTTTTTTTTTTTACTAATCTATCATTAGTTTACAAGGCTATGTAAGTTTCAGGAGAATAGATTCCCACCTCAATCACTGTTCTCATCCCGTGGAGCCCACCCCCAGAGCACTAGTGCCTTTTGTGGGTGTCACCCTGGGATATGCCAGCAGGGGTTTCTGGAGGCGAAATTTATCCATTGGCCTGCCTAATGCCTAAAACTTCATTTCTAGAGACTTATTTCTTTGGTTTAAGGTGTGAAGCTCCAGAATTTCCTTCTTGATATTAAAAATCATACTAAAGACACAAACCAGCTGCCAAGTTTTGACGTTAGCAGGTTAAAGACAGGATTGGGAAGAAGCAAAATGGGTTTCATTCCTTTCGTTGTTTTCATCTTTGGTTTCTAAACAGTAAAAGAAGCACCACAACCTATGTAGAGGGAACCTCAGCCTGACTTTCTCAGGGCACCACCTTGAAAGTGTGCTCATTAAAGCTACAGGCAACTTCTTCAGTCACGCACCATGTTAGACCCAGGGTAAAATTTTGTTCTTTTCTCATCGTGCCTTCCTACCACTACTCTTGAAAGAAAGCGAGGTGGTGAGGGGATGGGGGAAGGAAAGCCATCCCAGTGCCAGAAATGCCCCACCAACCCCACAGCACCAGAGGTAACCCCATAGTACTTACCTGCACCTCGACCACGCTGTGACAATACTCTGCCCCTTCTGCAGAAACAGCGGGTGGGCCAGGGAGAATCCTCTTCCTTCGGAGCTGCTCTTTCCTCCTGGGGGTGGGCCAGGAGCAGCCAGGGTCCACTCCAGCCAGGGCCTCCTTCAACACAGAGCAAAAGGGACAGCTGGTTTGGGGCCCCCTCAACAGACTGGGCCCGGGGCAACTCAACCATCCCTCGTGGCTTGCATTAAAGCCAGCCCTGATTTATTAAAAATAGGACAAAATTGACATTTATATTAAAGTGATTGGATGGTCCAGAAATAAGAAAAAAAAGTGGCACTGTCCCATTTAAAACGGTACGTGTGGTCGGCCTATATAATTAATTGTTCCATGTGTCGACTGTCCCCAGTGTGGCCACGCATCAGTCACTCAGGGCACCTGATAAACTGTGGTTTCCTGAATCGCCATCCTATACCTACTGAATCCTAATCTGGTGACAAGTCCTAGTGCCTTTATTTTTATTTTTAAAAAGCTTACCAGGTGCAGCCCTATGACTTGGGTGACTCAAGCAGCTAAGGCACAAGCCATGTAAAGCCTTTGGACCCATGTTCCAGACCCGGGGCGAGGGGTAAAAATAAGCAGATAGATAGAAAGCTGACCGTTAGATGCTCATGTGTCTTACCTAGAACTACATTCTAAAACACCTCTTCAATTTTGCCATTAGTACTTCTCACCAGCAAAATTGGCTTTGTTGCCATTTCTTGATCTGAATTTATTCCTCTTATTATGCTATTGCTGTGAACTGAATGTTTGTGGCCCTCCCGAGTCCACCCCTGAAACTCCAACCCCAGCGAGCCTGTGTTGGAGGCAGGCTTTCCTGGAGGTGCTCAGGGTGGGGGACTGGGGAGGCCTTGCTCTCACTGGGACTAGTGCCACTGTAGGAGGAGACAGCAGGGAACCGGCCTGCATGGCACCCGATGAGAACACACCAGAGGCCTCGCCTGCTTAGAGGAAGAGCTCACAGCAGAAACAGCCAGCCAGCCAGCCGGCTCTCGTGCATCTGTTGTCCTGTGATGTGGAAGCCTGGAAATGTGTGTTCTTTTCTATATCAAATCACTGAGGATGAGTGAGAAGAGGTGGTACACTTGAGGTCACTGAGGCCCTGTGACATTTCTTCAGAAGGAAGTTCTGACTAATCCCCACCTGGGCTCCCGTTACTTTGCATCGGACATTTTGCTCAGCATGAGGGACAACTGGCCCCAGCCTGGTGTCAGATGGTTCAGGGCACTCAGGTTAGTGATAAAGGCCTCTTCTCCCCTCAGGGAACAAGATGGGTGGCTGCACTGTGCCCATGGACCCGTCCACAGTCCTAAATGCACAGGTCAGTGAGCTGGGGTGGGACAGTCAGGAAGAGGGTGGGACTCATGGATGTGATTCCTGAATGTGACTGAGACACTGTCAGTGGAGCCCTGATCCAGAGCTGAGCTTGACTCAAAGATTCAGTGAGAACATGTCACAGCTGCTTTACTAATTTACTTCAGACCCATGAAACTTTTATTACCAGAGTTGTGAGTTGGAGCCCCATGTTGGTTTGGGGAGGGGATGGGATGTAATTGCTGCTGCCACCAGAGTCCCTGCTGCAGGGGCTGGTGGATGCAAATACCTGCAATCTGTTCTGGAGGGCTCAGCGCCAAGCTGGATCCGAGCTGTGGGTCTGAGCCCCATGGCCAGCTGCCTTTGCTTTTTGCTCTTTAGATGTCCATTGAGAACCTGAAACACATTAGAAGTAGGGAGAAGGAGAGGAAGAGAGGAAGAGGGCTGGTGTGAGCATAGCACGCTCCCTCTCAAGCACACACACAGGCACACACACTGGCACACACACACACTCACAAAGGTGATGTGAAGACAGAGGTCGAGATCGTAGTGTGGATTCATGACCCTGAAAATGTCAGCAACAAGCAGAAGCTGAGCAAGGGGCAAAAAGATTCACTGAAGCACATTACTTCTTCTTTTCACTGTTTCTTCCTGCCTTGTGGACCCTTTCCACAGGCCTCACTTTACTTCTGCAGATATAGCTTATGATACCAGGGCACAAGTGATCTTAGAGGCAGATTTGAGGATTGCTCCTTTCTCTTAGCTTGTCTGCCAGGCATGTATGCATGCCTCCCTTTTGCAAAAGCAGCTGACACAATTTTGACTCTGATGCTTCCAGCAGGAAAGCCCACAGGTGGCAACAGGTGTTTGTAGCCCAAAGCATCCTTCTCTCCCTGGGGCATAACCCCGCTCCACGTATTCCTGCTGACCCCTCTCCATGTGAACTCCAGTGTTAGCTTTCTGTAGGGCATCTTTGAAAAGACAGAGTTGGAAGTCCCCAACTCTGAGAAGCCTGGAACCAACTCCCTGAGCAGCCCCGCTCAGGCCACCCCTCCACTGACTGACCATAGCAGAGGAGACAAGATTTGGGTTGGTTGTCTCCTGTCTCTCGGGGGCTGGTGTTCACAATTCCCAAACTATAATGACAGTCTTACTTTTTTAAGTGAAGCAAAGGATGATTGATTTTAGTTCTTAGTTTGTCTTTCTCATTAAATCTCATCAAGTGCCTTTGACCCAGTGCCTAGTTTTCTGCTCCTACAGATCTAATAGTAGCTCAAGTTACAAAAAATAAATATGAGTATATTGGAAAATGATTACAAAAATCTAGTTAATTAATATGTCCACAGTTGCAGAGTTTTAGTGGGAAAATTTAATATCTACTCTCTTTAATTTCAGCCACAATATACATTATTACTGAAGCCAGTATGTTGTACATTAAATCCGCCCACCTTATCTGTCCTCCATAACTGAATCTTTGTGCCATTTGATCAGCAGCTCCCATTTCCTCCAGCTTCATTCAGTTGTCCCAACTGAAAGGATGCTAAGTTTTTTTTATGGTTGAATAATATTTAACTTTGTCTGTATCTACTTACCTCAAATTTTCTATATTTTTTCCTGAAACCTAGGAAAACAATAGTGATATTTAACATAATCTTTTAAGCTATCTAAAGAAACTTGGAATACCACATTTTAGTAAGAATGTGGAGGAATTAAAATAATCATGTATTTGTGATGGGAATGTAAAAAGTACATCCAATTGGCTAAGCTTGATTTTTCATATACAAGTACACATTTATCTACTATACAGAACAAAAAAAGGATAAATGCAAATGCCTTGATGAAAACTTCCTGAAATTCTAATCCACTTTTCCATTCTGTATTCCTCCATCCATCTCTATTTAGCTCCAATTACATGCAAGCACTTGTTTTCCATCACTGACTGGGAAACAAAAGAGGAGACACATACAGGGTCAGGGGACTGGCACCTACCCGCTCCCCTGGTTGTCATGGGAACTGGCACTCAGACCCCAGAGCGTGATGAGGGTTCACTGACTTCATGGGGTGAGGGGCCCAGCACACTGCACACAAGTCACATGCCCAAGAAGTGCTACACGATGCAGGCACGTGGAGAACTTCCAGATGGAGACACTCTGCCCTTTCAGACCTTCTGTAGACTCTGAAGGGTCAGCAAAGCCTATGATCCTTTGGGACAAAGATGGTGGCCGTCTCTGGACACAACCATAGTTGTATTGACAGAAAAGGGGCACAGGGGCTCAGTGCAGTGCCTGCATTCTCTACTGTAGGCCCCTAAAAATGGTTTAGGGGAGCACCTCTGCACTAGCAGGGGTCTTGCTAGTGATGCCAGTTCATGGACATCACACATTCCTGCAGAAACACCTCTCCACTGGTGCCCACGACACTGAATGATTTCTGTGCATTCAAATTTGAGACTCAGCTTACGTAAGCCAGGATCACCCCAGGTCTACGATGAGGATCCTGTGGAGTTTTGTTTTGTTTTTTCAATTTAGTTCACATTGGTTATTTTCCTGACTCCACGTCTTGAATATGGGTCTTTGGGATGTTGGTGGGACTGCTCCCAGGGTGTACAAGACATCTAGGCCACCAGAGCGCGCCCTCATGTGGAGTTTTAGAAACAAGCTCTCCTGTGTCCTCCCTCAGAGATTGTCTGTTGGTTGGAGAAGGAGCATGAACAGTGCTGTGATTGAGCTCTCCAGATGATTCGAAGGTGAGGTCAAGCCTGAGGCACAAGATAAGGTCAGAGGCTCTGTTCTCTTGCAGGGTTGGTGAGGTCAACGCAGGTTAAGCTGCCCACATTGTTTTCTGCAGCAGATTTGGGGGTGTTTATGGGGAGGGTGGACACATGAAATTAGCGAGAGAGAATCATGTTTTCATCTCCATGTGGGAGTTCCTGTTTTAGGAATCTCTCCTGGGACAAAGAACAGAGAGCATGCCTTTTTCTGCATTTCAAGATCCTTCTGCCTCTTGAGTGTGAAGGTGGTACCCACGAAGGAGTGGGGGGCTTGCTGCTGCCTCTGAAGACAACCAGGTGCGATTTCTCTACATGATACTCACGCAAAGCCCTACGCGAAAGCTTCCAGAGGAGAAGGAAGAGGAAGACACAGCAGGGCCTCAGGTAAATTCTTGATCTTGTCTTCAAGGCTCTGTCCTCATTTCTTACTGAAATGCCCTGGGTTTAGAACTTGCAAACATTGCCTTCTATAACTCTGGTGGTCATGCCTAATAGATTAATCTTTAAGCACTTTTGCCTTTCTAATAACAATCAAATTTCTCTCCTTAGGATATTCCTGTCTTCTATCCCAGGATCTTTTGTTCCTTCTCTCCATCTGGGTTCTCTACAGAGGATGAATCATTTTTACCATGAGTTAGTGCCCTGCAGTTATAAAAGATGTTCCCTTTGTGAGAGATGTCAGGGGGTGGAGTGCTACTCAGGATTCCCATATTGCTTGGGCCGGTCTTGGAATAGTCATAAAGATGAAGAAGATAAAACGTTTAATCCACTCTGGATGCAGTATCAGTTTGATCTGGTTTGAGTAATAAGACATATACACTTAATATATGTTCAAATGTCTTAAAATTTTATAACTCAGCACAAATGTTAAAGGAAATCATTTTTATGAAATAATTAGGGGTTGGCTGGTGTTAAGAAAATTATTCTGGCAATGTTTTATCTTGCCCCTAACCTTCCCCTTTCTTGAGGGAATCTATTTCCTTCCTCCTGGCTGAGTTGAGATTTCTAGTCATTGACGTAACAGAGCAGCCCACATCTTCAATTCCCAGATCCATTCCTTGGTTTTGGTTCAGGAGTACTTGGAAGTGACTTATGTATCTGCAAATTGAAAATTCTTCCAATGGACTCTAAAGGGTCTCTCAGAAAACAGTGTTTAGAGAGTAAGTTTCTGGAGCCTTCTGTATGTCCTCTCCTCTTCTGAGCACAGTACTGGGTTGACAATTAGAGAAACCCCAGCAAGATTCATGTCCCTTTTATCATAAACAGGTCTTGCTGTCTGTATCCTGAGCCTGGTCACCTTCTTGGAGCAAAGAAAAGTCATGTGGGTGTGCAGAGAAAAGAGGTGAGAGGCAGGTACCCAGACTAGAGGGAATAAATGAGGCAGGGAACACACAGTTCCAAAGGTGAAGAAGATGTCAGACTTTCCAATGTGGTTTGAGATGCTTCCTCTAAAGGAAAAGACATGGGGAAGTCTAAGTTTATTTTTCTTGTTGGTGTAGAGGGCCATCTCCTTCACCACACTTATAAACTCCTAATCTGCTAAGGAATCTCCCTTGTGGCATTCACCGTGAGAGCCAAAGGCACCACATGGCTGATGAGGGTCTGTGTTATCTGAGGCCAATATGTGAGTCTCTCCTCTCTATTTAGGTGCCCCTGTCTCCTTGAGGCTCCCATACATTTTGCTATGACATTGGGAATGTAGGACAGAAATGTCATCCTCCTGGAAATCATATGCAGAGCAGGCTTTTCCATGAACCAGACTCTGTACTCAGTCCTCAGAATGAACCAGGGCCCGGCGGGTGGCAGGTAGTCTCCCAGGGTGGAATAATCCCAGGCCACGTCATGAAGATGTAATTGATTTGGGGCCTTACTGGAGACTAACAGAGAGGCTCTCTGAAGGTAGGTACAAGAGATGCTGCTTCCAAGAGCTACACCAGTGATCTCACTACAGAGTCGACTGAGAACAACTTTGCTGAATATTGCTCATCAGATGTTCACATGCATGTGACCTAGTGGTTTAGGGGCACTGACCACTGACCATCACAAGGTCCAAAATCAGCGTACAGTTTGACTCCCCCAAAAGTAACAATCGATAGCCTACTCTTGGCTAGAAACATTATTGATAATGTAAACATATTTTGTAAGTACTAATAATTAGTTGAAGTGAATCCTCAGTCTTCATCCTCATCTACATCTGGTGAGTGGGCTGGAAGGGAAAGGACTTGGACTGTGTTTGGGGTGGCAGATCCATAGGTGGGGGGTGAGGGCAAAGGGGAAGCTGGAGAGAAAGGCCACTCAATGTAATATTTCTCAGCTAGGATGTTAGTCTGCATGTTTTTCCAAACCATCACCAATCTCAACTTACCCAATAGTTTATTGATAAAAATATGTGTAATAGTGTATCTGTGCCATACTCATCGGTGTTGTTCAGAGCCATCTCAGTATAGAAATCCCACGGGCATCCTGTTAAAAGCCGATCGAGGACTCCACAGTCAGATCTGATCACTCCTGGGTCTGGAATGAGGACCAGTCATTTGCATTTTCAACAACCACTCCGGCTGTTGCTGCCAGTCTTCTCTTCAATAGCACAAAGCTAGAGAAAGCAAGATTGGCATCCCCAGGTCCTTACACCCACCCCTCCTCTCTCGGCACAAATGCTGCTGGTCCCCAGTGAAGACCACTGACAGTTTCTCCAGCGATGATAGTCACTGCTCACCGCTTGCCGTCACAAAAGCATTGTTTATAGAGCATCTGCTATGTGCTCAGAGGTGTGTGAGGATGTGCTGTGTCCTGGACACAGGCCGGGAGCCTCATATACGTTATGTGATTAGTCCTCATCATCTGATGGAACTGGGATGTCCAGGTTTATCTTTCCCAGGAGGATTCAGATGCCGGCCTTACCTTCTTAGGAGAGATTCCCTTTGTCTTTTCTCTTTCTTTACCACTAATCATAAAAACAATATGTACTTGATGGCACAAATACAGATGGTAAGTGGGGGACAGAAAGGAAGGGTGGATTCGGGCTTCTGAGCGCATACAGACGGTGTCGTGTATGTGCATGCATTTTATTCATTTGTACCTGTGGACATCCGCGGCCCACGGATGGAAGATGGGCCGTGCGCATCACTGCTCTCTCCAGAAAGACAGACTCACTCATCGAGTTTTCACTCCTCATCCTCCTTAATCTGAGTCAGGGCCTCAGGAAGCCGTGCAGCTCTGCACACACAGGAAGGCGCAGCCGTACTGTTCCCAGAGTGCTTGGGAGTGGGCGAGGAAGATTCCAGGCAACTTCAGGTTCTTTGGCAGGCTGACCACACACACTGTTTCAAATGCAACAGTACTGTTTTTCTCTTTCCATATTTCCCAACTGCCCCATCATCTTAATATAAATGTTAATTTGTCCCATGGTTCACAAACCAGGGCTGTCTTTAATGTAGGACAAGAGAGAGAGTTGAGCTGACCCAGGCCACCCCAGGTCTGTTGAGGGAGCCCCAAAGCAGGTGCCCTTTTTACCCATGTTAAAGACGGTCCTTGTGGGGCCTAACTGTGGTGGGCTGTGGCCCCTCCTGCTGTTCCTGCCCACTCTGAGGAAAGAGGAACGCAGAGAGGAAGATGATCTCCCATCCTCCACCCCATCCCGTCCATCCCTCCACCCCGTATGCACCTATTTCTTCAAAGGGAGCAAAGCACTGCAGTGTGGTGGAGACATAGGTAAGTGCTAGGGGGCACTTATCTCTAGCACTGTTTTGGGGGGTAGTTGGGCACCTCTGGCATTGGGCCAGTTATTGGGCATTTCTGGGGTGATTAAAGCAGCAGGTGTTTTAGACAGGACATTTAGAGCAGGGTTTATTGGGATGACAAATTTGTTTTTTTCCCTAAAGCACCAAAATTCCTTGCACTGCTCTGGCCGTTTGTATGAAGTCCCGCCAGACCACACGTGGTTAACTTGGGATCACTCATTGGCCTCACATGGTGCTTGTCCCTGGTCCGGCTGCTCTGCTTCTTCCCCTCCCTCAGTCACCAGGGCTCAACCCTCTCCCACTTTTGCCATCTCAGTGTCCCATCTCAAGGAAGTGTGGTCAGCCTAGTCTTAGGGGTCTTTGAGATAGAAACTGAATGAAGATTCCCTGCTCAGTTCTTGGGGAAGCATCCTGGAGAGAGTCCATGCCTGCAGTGTGGGGCCGTGAATCTGAAGCAAGAACTGGAGGCTCAGAGAAGCCGCAGAGTTGGGGCAGATGGCACCTCATCATTTGTAGCGCGCAGTCTGGTTTGGGGGGCCAGGTCCCCACCTGCTCTTCAATCACCTGTATTGCAGGGTGGCTGAATTCAGGTCTTTGAGGTGCTCATTTGTGTTCACTGTGAGCTCATATCTGAAAGTTCAAAGTGAAAAGGCTGAAATAGAAAGGGCAGCAAAACCCTTTGGGAACTCTGTTGGGTGGGGAGGTGTCCCTGTCTCAGGTGCCCACCGTGTTTGAACACTAACCTCAGGTGTGTGGGTTTGGGGGAGATGTAATCCGTGGTGGATGGTCTGGGAGCCAGGGGCCCCTCACCACAGGTTTTGGGCAGAGCATGTGCAGGAATCTTCTGTGCACAGGTGCAGCATCGGGCAAGCCAATCCAAGTGAGCAGGGCCACCTGGGTGTTGGCCTGTGACACCGTCTGCGGGACGAGAGAACGGTGTCTGGTGCGCATGCGTGCAGGAGATAATGGGCGTCACCACGCAAGAAAACTGCTGGCGCTGACACAGGACGCACGTTCTCACGTAGGAGGGATGCGCGCCAGCGCCCACCGACACAGCGCTCGCAGACAGAGGGCCTTCCTGCAAGCACCCGGGTGGTTCCCACAGGATGGGCCCACACGAGTGTTTATTCGAGTAGCCGGGCAGCTGTCTAATCTTTGCAAGATTCGTGGACCGTCTGGGACAGTGCTCTCCGTCTCAGGTGCGCAATGTGGGGTCACTGTGCTGTACACTCGTCCCGGTGCTACCAAGGCCTGGGCCCTCCTCTCCCGCCTCCGTGTTTCGTTTCTGGAGTTCTAGAGCGCCCTCTGCAGGTCCATGGCTCCCGTCCGCCTGTGCCGTCGTGCCCCGGCTGTCCAGACCAAGTGTCCAGACCACTCGAAATGCATGACATACTCCTGCCTCAGAGGCCCCCAGATAATGGACATGTGTGCAAAGCATAGATCCACGAGCTTAGTCCCGAGGTGTGTGTACACCTGTGAGCAGAGAATGGGTCAGTGATGAGATGTGTCCTAACGACTTAGTGTGACGTCTGGTATTAGGGAAGACGAGATACCTGTTTCTCTTCATGTAAAACACCACTTTCACATACCATTGATTATTAAAGACAATTAAAATGACGCTAACTTCAATATGGCAATTTTATGTGAATAGTGAGTCAAGTACTCAATATTTTCCGTTTGTGAATGTGTTTTATGTAACTTCAAATACAATTTCAGATGCGCTCTGAAACTGCATAAGGAGAGGTCACACCTAAGTGAAGAAAAGTTTTAAATCTGGGAGTTTAAATATTTTAAATATAGTTTAAATCTTTTACATAATGTTTGAAGTCTCTAAATGTGGTAGTTTTCTCTCACTGCTGTAACAAATCTCCATGCATTGAGCAGCTTTAAAAAGTATTCAGAAGTTCCTTAATCAGAAATCCAGAATTTACTTCTGGTTGGACCAGTAAATGCCCCACAGGATTCTGTTCACAACCACATATCCCCCTTCCATCCAATGTTCTTAACCCTTCATAGACATTAAGGTTCCTCTCTCTTATACCCAAATGGTCTGTTAACTCCTTTTTGCCAATTTACTCAATGTCTCTATTATCCCCTTAATTCCCATGATTTTCTTTACCCTCTATCCCCTTGTCACCCAATATCCCTCAAAACCTTATGTCCCCTACATATTCTCTCATGTTCCCTGGAAAACCCAAAGTGCACCTAACCCTTCATTGATTGTGAACTCTGCTGACTCCTGTGGTGGGCTGATTTGGGTGTCTCCAAAGCTGGCTCAAGTCCCAGTGCCTGCTTGTATCACCTTCTTGGGCAGAAGTGTCTCTGCAGGTATTATAAAGTTAAAATGGGATCTTGCTGCTCTGGGGTAGCTCTCATCTGTTGACTGTTTTTATAAGAAGCGGGCATTTGAACCACTAAATAGTGTGTGATGATGAAAGCAAAGACAGGAGTGAAGCATCTATGGCCAAGGAATTGCCAACAAGGGTGAGACGTGAGACAGAGGTAAGGGAAGAATTCCCCCTAGAGTCTTCCAATAAATCATGGCCTACCACCACTTCGTTTCAGACCTGTAACCTTCAAACTGTGAGAGAATGTGTTTCTGTGTGTTTATCCATTCAGTTTGAAGTAATTTGTTACAGGAAACTGCTGGTAATTTGTACTGTAATTTGTTATAGGAAACTAATACTATAGACCTGTCTTCTCTGCATGCGTCATCCTGTGGCCCAGCCTCTCCACAGCTCTGCCCTATCCTTTACCCCAATTTCCTGTGCGCCCTCTTTCTTACCCTCTGTCTCAATCAGTCACCATCACTTCTCCAGACTCTCGTCTTCCCACCATGCTCCTTGATCTAAAGGACCAGGCTCATAGAACTTTTTTAAGTGCTGCATATTCTGAGAAGAGTCCTTCTGGAGCTTTACTGATTTCAAAGTACACTAGAGGATAGAAAGCACTGCTATTTCAGACATTTAGAGGACGGTATTTATTACTACTGTATATTATTATTACTATTACTATTTATTACTATTTTTCCATAGACAGATACTTTCTAGAGATAATATTGCTTCATGAGAGTGAGGTTTTATGAACCTTAAAGAGACTGTGAGCTTATAATTGTAAATGTATCCCTTGAGTTAGTCTATAGGGACCTGCGTGCAAGTGTGTGATTGTAGGTAAGTGTCTATTGTATCAGTGATTGTGCACTTGAATGCTGAGTGTCAACACTTGTTTGTGTTCATATCTATAAATGTATATTATGTGTGTGTGGAATGAGGTGTCTGCTGCTACAGCTTTAAACTATGACCTAGAAAATGTGGTGTCATGAAATAGTGGAGAGGAATCAAGTATGGATTGATTGTTTGAAGTGTGGAGAGTGATTTGCAGTCACATTTTATATTTCTTCAATAATCACAAAAGAAATGAATGTGTAGATGGATGATTTGGGAGAAATAAATGTGAGAATTGTGAGAATGATTCAATATTCTCGTACTTCTACCCATTTTTTGTTGGTTGTTTCCCATTTTGATACTGAAGTTTATGACCTCTTTCTACATATTTTGAGACTCTTTCTTTATAGGATATGTGATGTACAAATATCTTCTCCCAGTCAGTAGACTGGGTTATTGTTTTCATGGTGATTTCTTTTGCTGTACAGAGCTTTTTAGTTTTCTGTAGTCCCATTTTTTAAAGTTCACTATTTTTCTCTTTGCCATTGGTTTACCTTCTCAAAGACCTTTCTAAAGTTGATGTCATGTTGATAGGATGTATTGCCTGTGTTCTCATCTTTGTATTTTATTGCTTCAGATCTTAATTCAAGTCTTTCATTTTAAAGCAATTTTTGTGTGTTGTGTTAAATAAGGTTTAATTTCACTTTATTTTTGAATACCTATCCAATTTTCCCAGCACCGTTAGTTAAAAAAAAGACATTCCTTCTACCTTTGATTGCTCTTAGCTCCTTTGGTGTATATTAACTTTATCTTTGGTTTTATTTCTGAGATCTGTATTTTATATCATATACTTTTTAAAATTTATTTTTATTGTAGAAATTATTCTACATATTAATATAATTTCCTATGATAGGTTCCCCTTTCCTTAGATATATGTCAACACACCATGCCCTCCACTGAATCACCAAGTGTTCTTCCCCATTGTCCGGTGGGCTCCACCACCATTTGCCCCTGCCTGCCCCATTCCCTCAGTTCTGTTGCAAATATTTCAGATTTGGTTATGTTTCATCTATTCACATTCCACCTATAAGTGAAGTCATGTGGTTTTCTTCTTTTGACTTGTTTCACTTATCATAATCCCCTCTAGCTCCATCCATGTTGATTCGAGTTACAGGATTTCATCTCTTCTAAGGGCTGTGTAGTATTCCATTGGGTATTATACCACATCTTCTTTATCCATTTATCCAATATCAGGCATTTATGTAATTCCCAGTTCTTAGCTATTGTGAATAGGGCCACAATAAACATGGGGATACATACATCTCTACAGATGGGTGCTTTTTAATCTTTTGGGTAGTTGCCCAGAAATGGAATGGAAAGATCATATTGGATTTCCTTCTTCAGTCTTTTGAGGAAATTCCAAACTGTTCTCCATAGGGGTCATAATAATTTTCACTCCCACCAACAGTGCAAAAGTGTTCCCTTTTCTCCACATCCTCACCAGCATTTGTTGTTTCTAGATTTTTGGATAATAACCAGTCTTTCAGGAATAAGATGATATCTCATTGTTATTTTAATTTGCATTTCCCTGATAGCGAGCAAATAGGAACATAATTTCATGTGCCTGCTGGCCATCTATACATCCTCTTCAGTAATGTGCCTCTCCAATTCGTCTTCCATTTTTTTGATTGGATTGCCTGTTCTGTTGTTGAGTTTTATGAGATCTTAGTATATTTTAGATATTAAGCCTTAGTCAGAAATATCGAATGCAAATATCTTCTCCCAGTTAGTAGGTTTCCCTTCAATTTTGGTGATGTTTTCTTTTGTTATGAAGAAGTTCCTTAGTTTGAGGTAATTCCAGTTGTTAATTTTTCTTTGTGTTTCCCTTGATGGTGAAATTGAGTCCCCAAAGGCTTCTCTAAGGCTGATGTCATGGAAAGTCTTTCCTATGTTGTCTCCTAAGAGCTTTATGGTTTCTGGTCTTATGTACATGTCTCTAATCCATTATTGACTTAATTTTTGTGAAAGGTGTTAGAGTGGTCTAGCTTCATCTTTTGCATATGGCTGTCCAGTTTTCCCAGCACCATTTATTGAAAAGAATTTCCTTCTTCCATTGAACGCTTTTGGCACCTGTCTTAGATTAATTGACTATATGTGAGTGGATCAGTTTCTGGTGATTCATTTCTAATCCACTGATATGTGCCTGTGTTATTATTCTAGTACCATAATGTTTTGATCACTGTTGCTTTGTAATATAGTTCAAAGCCTGGGAGTGTAATACCTCCAGATTCATTCTTTTTTCCAATGATTCCTTTGGTTATTCGGGGTTTTTTGTTGTTCCATACAAATTTTTAAGATTTTTGTTCTATTTTCAGGAAATAAGCCTTGGGATTTTAATGGGGATTGCATTAAAACTATACATTGTTTTGGGTAAGATGGTCATGAGCAGGGTATGTCTTTCCATTTCTTTGTGTCCTCCTCCATTTCTTTTAAAAAGGACCTATAGTTTTCATTGTATAGATCTTTTACTTCCTTTGTTGGGTATATGCCCAGGTATTTAATTCGTTTAACTTCCATTTTAAATGGTGTGATTTTGTGATTTTGTTTTCTTCTACATGTTGTTTGCATATAAAAATGCAACAGTTTTTTGTGCATTGATTTTGTAGCCTGCCACTTTACTGTAGTCAATGAGTTCTAGAAGTTTTTTGATAGAGTTTTGGGGTTTTTCAATATATATATATAATCATGTCATCTGCAAATAATGAATGTTTTACTTCCTCTTTTCCTATTTGGATTCATTTACTTTTCTTGCCTAATTGCTCTGGCTAAGACCTCCAGTATAATATTAAATAGAAGTGGTGAGAGTGGACAACCTTGCTTTGTTCCTGACCTAAGAGGAAATGCTTTCAATGTTTCACCATTGACTATGATATTGGCTATGGGTTTTCATATATGGCCTGTATTATGTTAAGGTGTGAACCTTCTATTCCCATTTTATGGAAGGTTTTTTAATCATAAATGGGTTTTGGAGCTTGTCAAAAGCTTTCTCTGCATCTATTGATATGATCATGTAGTTTTTCTCTTTGCTCTTGTTGATATGGTGTATGACATTAATAGATTTATATATGTTGAACCATCCTTGCATCCCTCACATGAGTCCCATTTGGTCAGGAAGGATGATCGTTTTAATTCATTGTTGAATTCAGTTTGTTAATATTTTGTTGAGAATTTTTGCATCTATGTTCATTAAAGATTTTGGTCTGTAATTTTCTTTCTTTGTGACATCTCTCTTGACTTTGGAATCAGTGTGATGTTAGCCTCCTAAAAAGTATTTAGGATAGTTCCCTGTTCTTCAATATTTTGAAAGAGCTTGAGAAGAATAGGTGTTAATTCTTCTCTAAAGGTTTGATAGAACTCATTAGAGAAGCCATCTGGTCCTGGGCTTTTATTTTGGGGGAGGCCCTTGATTACTTCTTCAATTTCTTTGCTTATGATTATTCTGTTCAGGTTTTCCGGTTCTTCTGGGTTCAGTCTTTGCAGACTATACTTTTCTAGAAATCCGTCCACGTTCTCAACTTTGTCCATTTTGGTGGCATAGAGCATGTCATAGTAGTCGCTTATTATGTTTTGAATTTCTTTGGTATCTGTTGTAACTTCTCCCCATTCATTTATGGTTCTAGTTATGAAAGTTTTCTCCCTTTTTTTCTTTATGAGTCTAGCCATGGCTTGTCAGTTTTGTTTATTGTTTCAAAGAACCAGCTTTTGGTTTCATTGATCTTCTGGATTGTCTTTTTGTTTTATATTTTGTATATTACTGCTCAAATTTTGATTATTTCCTTTCTTCTGCCATTTTTTTTCATTGTTCTTCTTTCTCTTGTTTTAAATGTAGAGTTAAGTTGTTTATTTCCGATTTTTGTTTTGTTGAGATAGGCCTGGATGGCGATGAACTTTCCCCTTAGTACCGCTTTTGCTGCATAGATTCTGGTAGTTCATGTCCTCATTCTCATTTGTTAAGTATTTTTAAGTTCCTATATGATTTTCTCCTTTATCCAAGAGTCCTTCAGGAGCATATTGTTGAGTTTCTAATTGGTTTGGGGTCTTCCAGGTTTCTTTTTGTGGTAGATTTCCAGTTTTAGGCCATTGTGGTCAGAGAAGTTGCTTGGTATGACTTCAATCTTTGTAAATTTATTAAGAGATGTCTTGTGTCCCAGCATATGAGCTATACTTAAGAATGTTCCATGAGCACTTGAGAAGAAAGTGAAATCTGAAGTTGGTGGGTGAAGTGATCGGTATATGTCTATTAGTCCTATCTGTTCCAGATGGCCATTTAAAGTAACTGTTTCCCTGTTAATTTTCTGCCTGGTTGATCTGTCTGTTGTTGTAAGTGGGGTGTTGAAGTCCCCCGCTATTATCATGTTGTTGTCGATGTTTCTTTTCAGGTCTGATAATACTTGCTTGATATATTTTGATGTTCCTTCATTTGGTGCATATATGTTAATAAGCATTATGTTTTCCTCCTGGATTGATCCTTTAATCATTATTTAGTGTCCATCTCTGTCTTTTATTATGCTTTTTAGATGGAAGTCTGTTTTATCTGATATGAGTATAGGTGTTCTTGCTCTTTTGTGGTTGTCATTCTACTGCAGAATTGTCTTCGAGTCATTGACTTTGAGCCTTTGTTTATCTTTTGGAAGAAGGTGGGTTTCCTGAATGCATCAGAAGTTTGGGTGATGCTTTTTCATCCATTCAGCTACTCTGCATTGCTTGACTGGTGAGTTCAGTCCATTAACGTTTAGGGTGATTGTTGATATACAGCTGCTTAGTGTCATTTTATAATTTGTCTTTTGTATTTTGCTCCAGATGATGGCTTTTATCTCTTTCTGTTTTTAGGTTGGATGGGTGCAGCTATGTTTTCATTGATTTTGCCTTTTGTTTTCTTCATCGCTCTCTCCCTGGGGATATATTTTGGGGTTACCCTGAAGTTAGCATTCACAGTTCTATGCTTACTACCTAAATTATATTTGAAAACATATTAGTCTTCCACTCATTCTAGTTATCCATATTTTTGTTCTCTTTCTTCCTCCCTACTTTTAATATTTGCTGCCATGCTGTTTTTCTGTGTGATTTCTTTATGCTTTATAGAGTATCCTTTAATATTTTTTGCACGGTTGATTTTGTGCTTATAAACTTTAACTTTTGCTTATCAGAAAAGTTTTTTTTTTAATCATTCCTTCAGTTCTGAATGAAAATCTTGCCAGATAATAGTATCCTAGGTTGAAAATTCTTTTCTTTCAATACTTTGAATATATTATATCACTCCCTTCTGGCCCGTAGAGTTCCATTTGAGAAGTCTGCTGACATTCTTATGGGGGCTCCTCTGCATGTGACATGTTTTTCTCTGGCTGCCTTTAATAGCCTTTATCTTGTATTTTTGACATTTTTATGATGATATGTCAAAGTGTATTTCTGTTTGAGTTTCTTTTATTGGGAACTCTTTGAGCTTCTTGGATCTGGAGCCTTGCTTCATTCTTCAAATTGGGGAAGTTCTCATCTATTATTTCTTCAAATATGGTTTCTGCCTCCTTTTCTCTCTCTTCCTCTGGGCCCCCTATGATGTGAATGTTGTTCCTTTTGATGTTATCCCAGAGGTCTCGAATGCTATCTTTGATTCTTTGACATTTTTAAAATTTTTTTGCTGGTTTGCTTGATTGAGTTCCTCTTTCCGATCTTCCAGATCACTGATTGTATTGCAAGCTTCATCCATCCTATTGTTGATTCCCTCTGTTGAGTTCTTTAATTCAGCCATCGTGTCTTTTACCTGTTTGATGTCTTGTTTTAATTCTTCTCTTTGCTTCCTGACATTCTCATTTGCTGCCTGATTTCTGGATTCTCATGAGTATGTTAACCACTGTTACCCTAAATTCTGTTTCAGGTAATTTACATATGTCTGCTATATTTAGATTTTCCCCTGGAGTTTTTGATTGGATCCATAATTTCACATGTACTTCCCTGTGCCTTTGCTCTATTTGGCATTGTTTTTTATTTCTAAGGGTTTGGTTTCCCTGGTGTTGTGTAGGTTTGACTTGCACAGGATTGGCAACCATGATGCATTTTCACCCCTGCCCACAAGGTGGCGCTAGCAGGTAGCGTTGAGCTGTGGGACTGCCTTCTCACTATAATCCAGGGGGTGGGGCATCCGATGGACAGCATTTCCGGTGGACAGATATGCAATGGGCACAATTTCCACTCAGTGGACCCCAGGCTCTTGTATGAAATGGTCGTGGGAGGGGTATGATTTAGCTGATTTCTGGTTATGGCTGTGCCCAGAGCAATTTCACTGCTTGGGTTCTCCTTTCACTCTCTCCCAAGTTAGCCCTCCGTGGCTCCCCGTTTCAGCCCCACTGGGCCCAATCCTTGCTGCCTCTGTAGCTGGTCCCAAAGTCCCTAGCTTCTGCCCCACAGCGTGTCCAGAGACTCCTGACCTCTGTCCCAAAACTACATCTGCAGCTGAGCTTGGGACCACGCCAGGTGCCCTCACCCACCGTTAGTCTTCAGCTGTTCTGTCTCCAGCTGTAGTGCCAGTCATTTCTTTGTGTTTGTCTCAGGAAAGTAGGTGGGGGTTTGTTTGGTTGGGTTTTTTTGGTGTCTGTGGGGAATGACCCAAAAATGCATCCTATTGAGTCACCATCTGGAAGTTAATCCTACACCATATACTTTTAGTTATATTACTCTTTAGTATAATTTGGTGAGTGTGATTCTCTAGTTTTCTTCCTTTTTTTTTTTTTTTTTTTTAAGTGGCTTTAGCTATTTGAAGTCTTCTGTGGTTCCATACAAATTTTTGTATAGATTTTCTAAGTTTTGGAAAAATGTCATTGGAATGCTTATAGGAATTGCTTTGACTCTGTATATTGCTTTGGGTACGATGACCATTTTAACACTCTTCATTCTTCTAATCCATCAACATGAAATTTATTTCCATCTCTTTGCATTTACTTCTATTTCTCTTAATAATTTCTTATAGTTTTCAGTATAGAGGTCTGACGAGATACTTCTCCATTGAAGATACACAATGACCTACAGAAACATGAGAAAATAATTTACATCACTTACCATCAGTACAGTAATCAGAAGAGCTATTTGCACCCCTATGTTAATAGCAATACAATTTTCAATAGCCCCAGAGTAGAATCAACTTAAATGCCTATTGGTGGATGGTTCGCTAGAGGAGCTGTGGTATTTATACTCAGTGGAATCCTATTCTGCTATTAAAGAGATTAAATTATGCCTTTTGTAAAAACTTGGATGTAACTTGACATGACTATGCTAAGCAATATATATCAGAAAGAATACAAAAAGTGCTGGATGGATTCACTCATGTAAAATGTAGAGAGACAATAGAACAAAACTCACAGGATGCAAGACTGTGATTCCTAAGAGTAAATGTGATAGTGGTAATGATCATTGGAACTCTGGTAGTGGGTGTGGTGTGATATACACATTGACTGAGTTTTTAATCTGCTGTCATGAGACTCATACAATTATAATAATATAAACAAAAGAAACAATTTTAAAATTGGCAAAAATACTCGAACTGGGTAAAATTGGCCTATTTGATTTTTATTAAGGTAATTTTGTTTTACACACAGTATGTTTTAGATGTGCAGGTTTTCACTTCATCAAATGTATTTGATAACATAACACACCCATCACCAAATTAGTCTATTAGACTATTTAGAACAGACTGTTAGACATTAGTTCTCCACCACTGCTCATTGGACTCCCCAGCCCTTTGCTCCCATTCCCCAACATCCTTTATTTTAATCATCAGGCTAATTTTTTCCTGCCATGATTTAATGGTTTTGTGTTAGGGTATTAAGTTACCGAGTATAGACCTAGGGTACTGGCATACTATACTAGGGCATTAGGAGAAGGCTAAAGACTATGCACCAGTCAGAATGTGTGGAACTCTAGACCCAACATTGAGTGGGGGCCTGAGAACCCATCCTTCAGTGTTGGAGTCAGGGCAGGGAATACAAAGTGGTTGCCACAGAGCTTTTCCAATAGTCTTGGACTGTCGCTCTTGTTTCAGATACTATCTGTTATCTTAATCTTATCGTCAAGCAAATTTTCCCCTTGTCACAGATACAAGGAGATAGACCCAAGAGGTGTTGGCTCAAGTGGCAGTCCAAGCTGAAGCCATTAGCAAGAATGGGTTGTGTACCTCTTGTGGACCTCAGGAGCAATTCACTGATTGTTGAAAAGTGGTAGATTCTTCTTATTAAACCTTTTAGGTATATACAACTGACTACATCAATAACATGATACTTTAGATTAAACTAATAGTTTATTCCAAGCTTTAATGCTTAGTATTTTGAATCATAATAATGCTATTAAACAGTTATACTGAACACTGAAATATTTACAAAGATGAGTGACTAACCATTCTGCTTCCATGAAAATCTAAGTCAAAACTCCCCATAACAAAAACTTCCTTAAAACTGATCCCTCTAACCTACTCCAAGTTTAATGACAATTTTCACTCAAACTTCCTCATTTTGAAAACATTAGAGCACCCCTCCCACAAATTCATTTTATTAATAGTCAATTAGCATAACAATTAGATGAAGAAAAATGATTTCTTTTGGTCTAAGATGGCATTTGGGCTAAGATGCTCTATTATTGATTCTTTTAATTGCCGGTCAATGTCTTTAAAAATCTTCAAACCAATTATTGACACACTCAAATTCATATATGATCATTTTCATATTAAGTTTATTTAAATATAGTATATATCAAGTGAATGTTCTGTTCATAATATTATGTGCTAAACTTGTAAATTGGTCCACAAAGTCACTGTTCCCCCAAAATGAACTGGCTATCTACCCTGACCAAGCAACAGCATTATTCTATGGGCTCATTTCTTCTTTAGTTCTATGAATGAATGTGTGCCCTGTTTTTGATAGAACTGGTCATAAATCCTTATGACTAGAAAACATGTGGACATCTTTAATTTGTCATGTTGTAAGTTATATACATTCAAATATTCATTTAAAATCTCCTGATTGTTTTAAGGCCTAATGCTACATTCATAGATTATGAACTTTTCCACTGTAAACATTAATAAAATTTTATTCATGTAAGTGTCTACACCAAGATGTAATGTATTCATTTGTAATTGCTCTGTAGCTTTTTAATTGTTGGTTCATAATTCAGTTTATCTTAGTCACTACTTGATAATACTGTGGCCATATCATAAGTCACAGTACAATATAATAGTCATTCAAGGAAGATGAGTCAATCAACAACTCAGCATTGTGAAAAGATAAATATAATTTCTGTTATTCTGATTGGCTTAGGGACATTTGTATACCTCACCCAGTCACAGCAGAGCCAAGATGTCTGTAGTGGTGACTCATGAGAGAAAGGGCTGACAGGTGGGAAACATGAAGAAAGAGTGTAGTGGTGTTCGCCAGCAGCCACTTGGGATGATGTGGAGGAGTAAAGTAGACTTGAAAGATGGAGGAGGGGGTGTAAAATGATAAAAAAAAAAAAAAAATAGGACAAAAATGCTCTGAGCAGCTCTGATCTCAGAGAGGAGAGACATTCTGATCTGGGAGAGACATTCATTTTGTGAATATGTTGAACTTACTTCTTCTGTCTGCACAGCATGGAGACCATAGAGCCACCGGTCAGAACTTGAGTCCAAAGAGAAGGCACCAGAAACAATAGCAATGTTCCACATTCTGAGATTGTGACTTCACCTTGAATCACAGAAAAACAATATCCACTATCTAATTCTTATTTTAATGTTTTACTGCTCATTTTCCAGTCACATTTATAGCAAAAATTAAGTGGATTAACATGGTTAGTATCCAGTTAAGGAACATGAAAGAGCCAATGTACTTGGAAGCTTTCTGTAATCTCCACTCTCTGAGTTTCAGGGACAAATTATGATCGTCCTTCAGATGCTCACCTCTGCCAACTTCATGAACATAGAACACAAGTTTGCATTCACAATCATTGAGGGATCCTTCACCCTAAATGTGTTATCGTTGGTGTGCCTCCTCTAGAGAGAATAACCAAGGAATGGACTCTGGTCAGGTCTTTGAGAATCGAATCTGTGGACCTTAATTTTTACCAAGTAAAAGAAAGGGAGATGTGGTGTACCCTGGTAGAGTAGCAGTTAGGTCAGTCACCTCCAAAGAAGCCCAAGTCACATGCCCTTGGGTTCAAGGCCCAGATCCAGGGGGAAACAACCAGTGTGAACAACTAAATAAAAATAGAATCCTACTTCCTTCTTTCTTATAATGCCTGCCTGACTACTTGCCTTCATTCCTGCCTATGTTTCCTTAAAAAAAAAAAAAAAGGAAAAGAAGGGAAAATGTAATGGTAAAGAAGAGAGAAATGCCTTATGATTGTGATCCCCAGTAATGTGTGAAACTAAAATATCATTCCTATTATCAGATGCCTGGAGGATTTTCTGCTAGTTTCTAGATGATGGACAGTCATTTTAATGATCAGAGCAGTAACCATGAAATCATGAAGCAAGAGTTACATGTATCATGTAAACTAAAATCTAATATTTTGCCTTCACTGTTGATTTCCATTCAAAAATATCAATGTTTTTACAGAGAAGCAGCAAGGATGGAAGAGAGAAGAAGAAGCATTTCTATTTATTAGCTGTTCATTTTGGTATCCTGCCCCCTCTTCAGCCCCAAGTTGTGGACCAGGTCCTTGGACCCAACTATACCAGCCACCAGAGCCACAGGACACTCCTGAGTTTTTGTTGTTAAGAGATTTCCAGTTCTAGGCAGACCCTGATGAAGCAACAGTTAAGTCAGTCACCTCCAAAGAAGCACAGGCCACATACCACTGGGTTTGAGTCCTGAGCCTGGGGGAAAACAACTGGTGTGAACAACTAAATGAAAATAAAATAAAAAGTGCTTCATCCTCTCTGCCTGCCTGACTACTCGCCTACATTCCTGCCTGCACCTTTCCTTAAAAAAATTTTTTGTTTCAATTCTTGACCATAGTAACCTTTAAATAATACTTTATATAAATCGCTAGTATTTTCATTGGGTATATGATAATTTTTTAATATTCATAACTCTGAAATAGGCACTCATATTTTATGCTGATTAAAATATATGGGCGGCAGAATGATCAGACAACTTGTTGGAATGTTTACCCTGCTTAGATCCAGAGATTGAGATTATGGCAAAGACAGTGCGTTTAAACAGGTCTCTATCTAATGAATCAAAACAATGGATTTTAAAATTATATTTAGTATCTTATACTGGGTGTTTTCTTTTAGATTGATAATATTCACTTATAATTTCATATTGATAAAAACCTTTCAATAGGAGAATATAAATTATGAACAAAGGTTAGGAATTCTTAGTAAAATTAGATGAACTTATTGCAGTATAAAGAGGATTTAATGAACCAACAAGGATTTAATGAACATGACTGACCCAATGTTAGAAAAGTTTCATTTGTTTTGATGCCAGGATGAAAAGTTCAGTCTCTCATATCACAGTACTTTAGTAGAGTGTTACAGCACAATCTATGTGATCTTCTAAATATGAGACATGAAACTTTATATGGTCTTTGATAAAATATTGGAGAAGTGAAATTATTCCTATTTCACATCACATACTTATCTATTCATGACTGAGTTCAGTAAAATGATGAAAAATGTGCAGGATGTGAAATCTTGTGCATAGTATGGAAAGAAATTGTAGAGTCATGCATGTTGAATTTGGGGTGACGTCAACATAGTTTTAAGCCGGGGCAGAAAATTACATGATGCATTTGAGCCTGATAACCACTGTCTGAAACACACAATCACAAGGTTACCTTTCCACACGTACTCTTACTCTTTTATTATTGATTTTTTTACTGTTTACAATTCATTGAGAATAGACTCACACCTCAGTCAATGTGCATATCACACCACAGCCACCACCAGCATTTAATCCCAATCACCATTATCATTTTTACTCCTTCCACCCAGGCTCCCTCCTCAGCTCTCTCCCCTTCTCTGGTAACCACAGTTTGCATTCTGAGTCTTGAGAATTTCATTGTGTTTTTTGTGTGTGATTTTTCTTTATAGTCCACAGATAATGAAACCATTATGGGACTTGAGCTTATTATGCTAAGTGAATAAATCAAAAAGAAGTATTATTATTCTAATTCAAGAAGAAAGGTTCCGTCATAATCTCAGACAATGAGTGTTTCCATAGTGACAGAATCAAATTCTGCCTCTTTAATAAATGCAATGGAATTGAGCATTGGAGAAAAACATTTCTACCCTAGAGACTGTCATTTGATCACACTATTTTTGCATAATATCACTGCATTCCAGTATATTCAACCTATTTTACATTAGCATTTCTGTAAAATAGACTAAAAGGACTCTTGATTTAAGAACAACAATCATTAAGCATTAAGTGTTTTACGTATCAAATTTTATTATTGACATGCCCTGGCAGAGCAGTTGGGTCCACATGTTCAGAGGAATGCAGTGCACATACATGCCAGGGAACAGGTTTCTGTCCCAGGTCTGCAGAGAACAAACAATGTGAACTACTAAATAAATATAAAGCAAACTGCTCTTCCTCTTCTCTCTTCCTGCCTACTTGCCTATTTGCCTTAATTCCTGCCTGAACCTTTCCTTTAAAAACATTTTTATTATTACTTAGGAAAAACACCAACAATCACTGACAACAAAGACTAAATCAAATCACACTAAAGTGCTCTCAGAGATGGCATATTGTCTGGAGGCCCCATTTCTCCAGAGTAGCTCAGATCATATTGCAAGTGGGTGTGGGGCAGCCATGTTTACTGGGACGTGGTGTTGTTCCAGAAAGAATTTAGTGGAGATGCTCAGTAACAGCCCATGACAAGTTTATTAGGAAAATCACAGAGAGACAAGGTGAATCTCTGTGAGCAAGCAATAAAGCTGCTCTTGTATTAAACTGTGGGCAGGTCTTACCTACCTAGGGAATGGAATTTTCCATTCATTGGGTCGGTTAATTGGCATGTGTGGTTGTGGTGATAAGGAAATTTATTTTTGCTAGCTTATCTCTAGCATGCCTGTGATTCGAATGATGCTAACTTATTTTGGGGAGGTGCTAGCTTATTTTGGGTGGTGCTAGCTTATTTTTAGCATGCCTGTGACTAGGGCAATTAGCTAACCTCTTACTGACTTGTGTATCTGCTTCTTTGTTTGCAGTCCCCTCCTTTCCCCTAGGTTTTCCTTAGTTGTATCTCCAGATTCTTTTACATTCCGTGTAGCTTTGGGAATGGAGCACTTTCCACTCCAGAAGAATGTCCTTTATTGATATGATCACTTTCCTTTCTCTTAATCCTAATGTCTCCTTCCCTTATAGATTCTGTTCCTCAAACTGAAAGGGAAAATATATATGACACATTTTTGCTGCCAGGACAGTAGATCAGTGTGAAAATTGTAATATCCATTAGGACAGTAGATCAGTGTGAAAATTGTAATATCCATTGATTATATCCACTGGATTTAGGCAGACCCTGAGATAAGGGTTTGTAATTCTGTGTGGTCGTGTCCCTTCTGAGTTGAAATACCCTTTCACCAGGAGTGGCAATGAAGAGTACAGCCGTGGAGACCTGGGGACTGTTACTGAGCAGGTGAGAGTAGAATTCCCAGTTGCTAACAACTATAGCCTTCTAATTAACATCTGCAAAGAGACCATTGCCAAGTTTAAGAGGGGCTTTTTGTTTCCTGTGGTCCCTGGAAGCAGACGGATCTCATTCAGAGCAAGTAGGGATACTGAGTTTTCACCTATAATGAAATGACAGCAAAACTCATTGTCTCATCACATTCTCTGCTTTGCAGCATACTTGTTCTGTCTAAAGAGGATTCTTCACTAATTTGGAGAGTGCTGAGATGCACCGTCTCTTTTATATGTGCAAAAATTTGAAAAGTTGATCAAGTGTTACCATGAGGGTCTTGGGGTCTTGCTTCAGGGATCTTGTGAGACCAAGAGAAGATTTTGTCAAACCTGCCAGCTCTGGGAACAAAGAAGTTAGTGCAGACAGTAGTAAGCAAAAGCAGGTGAGATTTATTGAAGAGAGCACACGCTTTAAAAGACAAAATAAGTGAGGGCCAGATTCCTAGAGGGGAGTAGGCCACAAGGAGCTTGGGCTGAGGTTTTTAAGGCAGCCCTTATCCCCACCCCCACCTCCCAGGAGTGCCAGCTTCCATGTTTCCTGGAACAGGGCCTGAAGAAGGGGCGCTGCAGGAGTTTGAGAAACTCAAGAGACAGTGAGAGGATAGAGAGTTGGGGTCAGGGTCCAAGGTGTCTCTCAGACTGAAGGCCCTGACCTTATTGGGTCATACACAGCACTGCTTCAGCGGCTTACACAAGCAAGTTTATGGTTACATTGGATTTGCTTATGCAGCCTTTGCTCTCTAACTTCATAACTATATCTGTTTAGCTTTGGGGAGTGAAACAGTTATAAGAATGCTGCTCCTAGTTCTTTCCCATGGTGGCTTTCACCGGGTGCTCTGGGCCTGGCGTCCTTGATGTTCTGCCAGCTCCAACTCTGACCTTGCTCTGTTTTCTGCCCCCAACACAGGAATATCCGGGGGTAGCAGAAGGGCTTTGATTGGTCCATTCGTGGTTCCCTTTAAACTGATTGAAAGACTTCAGATTGCTGCCACTTCACTGCCTCCTGACTGGAGGACTTTGTTCCATTCCCCCTGCTTCCCAGCTCTTGGCTGACTCCCTACCTAACCAAAGTACTGGATAAGGTTTTACAATGCAATACAGGTAAAATGGAAACTCTGAAGCCACTTACCTACTTCGCCACCACTGGGATTGTTAACAGACCCAGGCTACTGCTGGTTGTCAGGGCTCAAGAAGACACAGATTGATGAAAGAAAATTAGGTTATTATTGCGAGGTCCCAAACAAGGAAATATGAGCCTTGCTCTGCCTTAAATATGCTTCTTCCACTGAAGGGGTCACAGACATTATATAGTTGAAGTAAACAGGCAAGGAGGCAAAGTGGGGCGGGGTGGGGAAGGCATTTGCATTGCAGACAGGGTGATGTCCAAGGTTCTGGGTGCTTAACCAGATTACAAGTCTTCTTGTTCCAGTGGGAGAAAACTGGTTCAATGGTTCAATTCACTGTCTTATTTCTCCCAGTTTGTTTATCTGTGACTAGATTGTGTGTTAAGGAAATGTCACAGATTCCTCAGTTTTGCTGGGTCTCAATTTTTTCCAGGTAAGAGGATTATTTGAACATCTCAGTGCCAATGAATTTAAAGTTAGATGATATTAAGTTTTGTAGGGATTGGAACAGAGCAATTTTGAGCCCCCTCATAACAGGAAATCTGAAGAAAACAGAACCTACAGAAGAAATAGTTGATAATAAATAAATGGGAGCACCATCGTCAGATAGTTTAACAAGTTCTATGCATTCACCCCTTTAGACTTGATTGAAAAACATTGAATAATTACTGCACTTGGATTTTTGGTTATTCGGTTTTCTGTAATAAGCACATATTACTTTTATAATAAAGGGGGAAAACAGGAGTACAAACCAGTCATTAGTATTTCCAATTAACAATTCCAAATTTTCTTCCAAGTTCACAACTTAATTATCTTGGTTGCAAATTAAGGAATATGATTTTTTTTTTTTTTTTTTTTTTTTTTTTTTTTTTTAGAGGAAGGAGGGGAAAGTAGGAAGAAACATGAAGGAGGGAAGGAAGAAAAAAGGCAAGAAGAGCTTTTATTGATTTATTTGTTTTGGTATTTTCCCCAAGCCCTGGATCAAGAGCTTTAAACCAAACTGATAAGACAAAGTAACATAATTCCTAAAATTATGAAACATAAGAAAGTTTATTACTTAAGTAAGTATGGTACAGCCAGATGGCTGGCCCTGTGTAGACTACCCACATTTATGGACTGAGGTGGGTTTTTTATAATAAGGACCCTTGATGAGTACATGGATCTAGTTTATACTTAATCTGTCGCAAGAGAGGTTTGGGTTCAGGCCCTTGGCTCTGAAAGAGGTAGTAAAGGAGTGATTAAAATGTTAATGTTACAGAAGTAATCAGAAAGGCTTGTTTCCTGTTATTTCTCTAGCAGATGGGCTGAGGGTTTCCTGCTCATTTAAAGTAATACATCCTTAACCTCGTTTGTTCACAGAATTAGGAAAAATTGTTTTAACTTCCTTCTGTGCAAGTTTCTCTTGCTGAGAGAGGCGGTCCCGGGGATTATTCTTGTTTCCAATACTTGAACAGATCATTTAGAGAAGCAGACCCTCACCTACTTACACACACATGACCGTGTGCCCGGATGCTCTCACCGTACGTTCATCTACCCTCATCTACCATGAACTCAGTTCACGTGCAATCACACTAACGCAGACACGCTCGTACAAGCAGACACCCACATTATCTTACTCCGCAAGCACAGCGCATGTATGTGTGATGACAAGTAGTGCCAATACCAGCACGAGGGTCTTGGGGTCTCACTTCAGGGTTCTTGTGAGTCCAAGAGAAGATTTCCTCCAGCCCACCTGCTCCGGGAACATAGAAGGTAGCATGGCCAGTAATAACCAAAAGCAAGCGAGATTTATTAAAGATAGTATATCCTTTGCCTGGTAGCCCTTATCCCCACCCAGGGGCATCCTGAGGAGAGACAAGAGTTTCGATTGGTCTCTTAGTGGTTCCCTTTTAAGCTGATTGGAGGACTTCACGGTCTGCGGCATTTTAGTTGGAAAACTGCCTCTGTTCCCTTCTCCCTGCTTCCCATTCCTGGCTCTCTCACTACCTAGCACCAAGATGCTACCAATCCCAGGGGTCTGGCAGCCTTATCAGGATTCTTGGATACTGGGGCACAAAGAAACTGCAGAATGTGAAACATTCCCCAGACAAGGCTGTACCACTGAGATAAAATATAGGACAAAGAGAAAGGGAGGGCAATGGACAGCTTCTGTACTAAGGGCATCTGCATGAAGGCTAGGAACTTGCTTTATTGCACCTGGGTTGTTAAATTGCTAGGTAGATTAGATCAGCTAGCTGTGTTGATGAGTTTGTAGTCAGCAGTTTACTGAAAAGTATTCTGTCTCCTGAGCGAGTCCCCAAAACACCTAAGGGGCTCAAAATACACATGTTACAAAATGTGCCTTCTCTTTTGTTTTCTATCCAGAGGACTTGCAGAGTTTAGTCGGTCATAAATCTCTGGAGTACTGGGTTGAGCAGTACTTCCTTGGGGCCAGTACCTAAAGATTTAGTGTATATAGCTGAATTATAATAAGGTAATTGGGACTTGGAATGAAAGAGACAGTCAGTCATAGCTGGATGGGTACTAGGGGTAAGAAGGAAAAACTCACCCTACTTTTCCCTGTTTGTCTCATCTAGACCTCAGGATGACTGAGAAATGGACCTTCTAACCTTTTGTACTTCTTTCAAACCCTCTTTAACCTACAAGGACAGTATTTTCAATGCACATCTTCAACAAAATGCTGTGAGTACGCCCTCCTTAGGATGAGGAGTATGGCAAGGTAGCTGTACTATTTGTGGGTGTTACAGCCAATACTGTAATTAATGAAATGAATGGTGAATTAAATGTTTTCCCACTACGATTAGGAATAAAACAAGGATGCCTCATTCAGTATGTACTAGAGTGTCTAATAACTGCATTCAGAGAAAAGAATAAAATCATTGATTATTTAGTTTGGGAAAGAACTAAAGCAGATAAAATGATCATCTGTATAGAAATGTCAAAGAATTTCAGGAACCCAGCATAAACGATTTAACCAGTCTTTCTTGACACAAGCTGAAATTCGCATTTATAAAAGAATCCCTGGGCTAATTTAGGGCTGCAGCCGTGGTGCTGATGGCTCTAAAGAGTTGGAGGTACTAAACTGAGCCAGAAGCACTCAAACAGACCCTCTAGCTTAAGCGTTACTTCTTGAGATCATTCTGAGGAACTTATTGGATATGTGTTAATTATATATTCAAAAAAATCTCTTCTGATGTCATCTCTCTGGTTATATAACTTTAAAACCACTAAAATATGTATGTTTATATATATATGTAATCAACTTTTTTCTGGCATAACTGACATAACATGGAAGAGGTTAAATGGTATATACCATATCTATCTGACATATATATGTATATATATATATATATATGTATATATACACATATATATAGCATGTCTCCCAATCGCCATTTCTTTTTTTTGTGGTAAAAACTTTAGATTGATGCTTCTTAGCAACAAAATAATACAGTACTGTTAACTACTATCCCTGTGCAGCATAGTAGTGACCAGAACTTACTGATCTTTTAACTGGAAATTAGTACCTTTTGATCAACATCTCCCCATTCATTACAGTGAAACCTGCTCTCTACTTCTATGAGTGTTATCTAAGGTTCCACATATAAGCGACAGATAGAATTGGTGTTTCGGTGAGATTTTTCATGTAGCCTAATGCCATCAAGGTCTATCCATGTGTCTCAATGTTAGAATTTACCTAATTCATTATTTCTCATGTCTTAATGTTTCGTATGCATATATTTATATACTCAGATACATATACGTGTCTGCATATATGTGTATCTCTCCAAACATCTTTTTACATTCATGCATAGCTAGATACTTAGGTTGTTTCTACATCTTGGCTATTGTGAATAATGCTGAATCAAACATAGGAGTGCAGATGTCTTTAAGACGTTGATCTCAGTTTCCCTGAATTACCAGAAATAGGATTGCTAGACTACAGGATAGTTCTGATTTAGCTTTATTTGTTTTTTGATAAATCTTTGTATTTTTTCCATAATAGTTTTACCAATTTATGTTCTTGCCAACAGTGCCCAAAGATTCTTTTCTTTTTCTACAGCCTCCCTAACACATTCTAATGTATGTAGATTATATTTCATTCTGTTTTTGAATCAAATATCTCTGATAATTATTGGCATCAAGTGTCTTCTTATTTACCTGTTGGCAACTATATGTATTCTTTAGGAAAAATACCTATTCAGTTGCACTGTGCATTTTATGTTATTGAGTTGTATGAATTCCTTATAAAATTTGAATATTACCGCAGTTTTCAATATATGTTTGACCTTTGGTTTTTGTTTTCTTCCTTTTGTACTTTCTTTTGGTTTAGGTTAAAGTTTAATTTGTAATTATTTTTCCTGAGATAGGTCTGCAGTGCTATAAATTTCCCTCTTTGTATTGCTTTTGCTCCATCCTGTGGGTCTTGATATGCCATGTCTTTATTTGTATTTGACTATAGGCATTTTTTTAAGGTACAGGCAGGAATGAAGGAGAGCAGATGGGCAGGGAAGAGAGGATGAAGCAGTATTTATTTACTTTATTTAGTGGTTCATCTTGGCTGTTCCCATCAGCCCTGAGATGGGAGCCCAAGATCTTTGGATGTATGGGGACTGTGCCAAACTACTACTCCACCAGGGCACATCAACTCAACATTTTATTTCTTTCATTTTTGATTTCCTCGTTGACCAAAGAGTTATTCAGTAGCCTGTTGTTTATTCTCTATGCCGTGGTGGTTTTCCCCTCCACTTAGTTGGTTTACATTTAATTTTATGCCACTGTGATCCAAAGTGTTACAAGATGTTGCTTCAGTCTTCTTAAAATTATTCAGACTTGTTTTGTGTGCCAGCATGTGGTAAATCCTTGAGAATGTTCCATGAACTCTTGAGACGAACATGTAGTCTATTCTTGGGGGTAAAATATTCTGCAGATATCTATTAAGTCCATCTTATCTAATTTGTCATTGAAACTCATTATTTCTTTGTTGATTTTCTGTCTGGGTGAACTATCCATTACTGTTAGTGGGATGTTAAATTCCCCTCTCGTTACTGTGTTGCTGTCAATATTTCCCTGTGTATTTGGGCATTGGGTTTATGTAGAGTAATGTTATGCCTTCCTCTTGTATTGATACCTTTATCATTATAAAAATGACCACCTTTGCTGTTTGTGAATCTTTTTTTTAAGTTGAAAATCTATTTTAGCTGATAAGTGTATAGCAATGCCTTCATTATCAGACCCTCCATTGGTTTGAATTCTAGTATCATCCCTCCACTTTAAGTCTATGTTTATCTCTATAGATTAAAATGAGGCTCCTGTAAAAAGCACATAGTTGGATTTTGATTTTTAATTCAGCCAGCCGGTCTGCCTTTTGATTGGTTAACTCAGTCCATTTACATTAGGGTTATTACTGATGCATGAAGCTTGCTGCTGCCATTTTTACTTTTGCTTCCTGTTTTTGTCCATCTGTTGCTTTGTTTAGTTTTTGTGTGAACTTTCTCTTTATGATTTAGGCAAGCATCTTTCAGCATGTTTATGAACATGCAGCCTTTGTTTTCTAGGAAAACCTTTATTTCTCCCACAGATCTGAAAGAATGGTTTTCAGGATGTACTTTTCTTGACTGGCAGCTTACATCTTGGTGTATGTTTAATACGTTATTCCGGTTTCTTCTGGCCTGTAGAGGTTCTGCTAAGAAATCTGACTGGTCCGCCTCTTTCTTCCATTTCTCTTGACCCTCTGTGTATGGGGGCCAGTTTTTTATTTTACTCGGAAACTCATGAGTTTGCAATCTAAGGGTACTCATTTATGATCCTTTCTATTTCTCTTATGCATAGTAATGTTTTATTCTTTGATATATGAATATGTTATCTTTTTTTAAAATCTAGCTAAACTAGGGTCAATTTTCTTCTTCTTGGAAAAAACTCACATCTTACTTTCATTGATCATTTTCATTCTTTTACTGGTGTCAATTTAATTTATCCCAGTTTTTATTTTTTTTTTACCCCCCATCCTCCACCCCCTGAGTATCAAACCTGAATCTGTGATTTTTATAACCTATACTTTGTTGCCTCAGTCAGAGAGGGATTCTTGCTATTAGTATGTTCTAACTTGTTTACTTTTTATTTTTAATTCTTTTCTAGTTCCTTGAGGTATAAAATTGGGTTCTTTGAGTTTTTTCACTTTTTTAGAAATAATATGAGAGAACAATTTTGTAGCTTTGTTCATTTTAAGAACATTTTTTTCAAAGAACATTTTGTTATAACACTGTATTTGCTTAAGCTGTGTGCCATTGAAAATCATCATCTCTATATGTACATTTAATTTACCACCAATATTCAGATTTTACCCTTCATATAATTCACCCTTTTACCCCACTTGTCCATCTCATCCCTATTTCCTTCTGACAACCAATAATTTGACTTTATAGACTAAAAGTCTATATTTTTTAATTTGATTTGTTTATTTTGTTTTTCCATATGCCACACATGAGTGAAATCATACAATGTTTCCCTTCATTATCTGACATGCATATGATATACTTGGATATGAACTTCTTTGTTAGTCATCTCACTTCATATTATCTTACTGGACCCATGGTTTTTAAGTCACGTTTTCTTTATTGTGTCTTTTCTTTATACCACTGCATGTTTTTTAGGATATTGAATACATACCTCACTCTGTAAGCATTTCATACCACATCTGCCACCAGAGTTCTAGTGCCCTTTTCCACCACCATATTACCTACATCCTTCCCCTGTTCCCTTCCCTTCTCACAGCTCTGGTAGAACTAGCTTCCATCCTGTGAATATTGTTAATATTTACCTGATTTTTTATTTGTTTCTTTACATTCCAGACATGAGTGAAACCATTCAATAATATTCTTTTTATTCCTGACTTATTTTGCTTAGCATAGTCACTCCAATTCCCCATTTAGGTTGTTGCAAAAAAAAAAATATATATATATATATATATATACAATTTTTTTATTAGCTGCATAGAATTCCACTGAGTATATATACAACTTTTTTATTCATCATCTGTTGATGGGTGTTTAGTTTGTTTCCATGTTTTGACTTTTGTGAGTTGGGCTGCAATAAACTTAAGAGGTTTATTTATTTTCTCTGTTCAGTGATTTTGTATTTGTGTATATGCCTAGAAATGGTAGTTCCACATTTACTTTTTTAAGTGATCGATACTGTTGTCCAAAGAATTTTCACTAATTTACAATCACACAAATTGTGTAGGTGGGTTCCTTTCCCCCCTGACACACACACTCTTTTCAACATTTGTTGTTTCTAGTCTTTTTTATATAAACTCCATTCTCACAGGTGTGAGGTGAGACTCTCATAACAGTTTTTACATGCACATCTCTGGTGATGTACAGCACTTGATCATGTGTCTATGTATCTTCTCTAGAACAGTTTTTATTAGTTCTTCTGCTTATTTATTGAGTATATATCTTGTGGGATTTTGTTTCTGTTTTTGAGATGTATAGCTATTTACGTATTTTGGAGATTAAGCTCTTGTCTGATGTATGTTGTGTAAATATCTTTTCCCACTTAGGAGTTGTCTTTTGTTGTAGCGTTGTCTTTTATGGGGCAAACATTTATTTTAAGGTAGTCCCAGTTGTTGCATTGACTTTTGTTTCCTTTGCCATAGATATCACTTCCCCAAAGACATTTTTGTGTTTAATGTTGAAGTGCCTTTTTCTATATTTTACTCTATGCGTTTTATTATTTCAGGTCTTAGATCCAAGCTTTGATACATTTTTATTTAACTTTCATGTATGGCACAGATGAGTCATCTGGATTCATTTTTCTCAGGTGATTGTCCAATTTTTCCAGCACCATTTGTTGAATAGACTTTCCTTTCTCAATAGATGCTCTTGGCTCCTTTATCATAGATTAACTGACCACATAAATGGGTTTTTATTTCTAAGGCCTCATTTTAATCTGCTGGTCTTTGTGCCTGTTTTTGTTTCAATGTCTTACATTTTTACAGTCACTCTGTGACTTAGTCACTCTACAGTATAAACTGAAGTAATCTGAAGTCTAAGAGTGTTGATTTCTCTGTTTTTTGCATATGCAGAGAGTGTGAGGACAATAGATGTGTGTAGAGTAGGTATGAGGTGGTTTGTACAGTGGACATGTGTATAGTGGGAGAAAATGTGTGAACAGAAAGGATAGAAATGTGTACAATAGGGGTGTGGTCACTGTGAGTAAACTGGGCATGTGTAATTAGGTGTATAAGTGTGTGGACAGCCTGAAGGCAGTGAATATGTATACGTTGGAATGAGGGTGTGTGGATGGTGTTAAAAAAGTATATGCCTACCTAGTAGGAGTCAAGTTGTGTGCATAGTTGATGTGTGTGCAGTGGGGATTATGGGGTGTGGACAGTGTGATGACAGTGGAAGTCTTTTCAATTAGTGTGGAAATGTCAAGTGTCAGGACATTTGATGTGTGAACAGAATAGTTAAGGTGAGTGGGCTGTGTGAGTACTGTGGGCAGCTGTACATAGAGGTGAGGTTGTGTGAGTGTCAGGACAGTGGTTTTGTGTACAGTAAGAGTGATTATGTTGGATAATGTGACATCAGTGGATGTATGTACAGCATAATGAGGGTAGTGTGTGTGAGGACAAAGGAGGTGTATGCAGAGTAGTTAGGTTGTATGTGCACAATGTGATGACTTTGGATGTATTACAAAAGAATGAGGATGTGGGAATGTGTGAGGATATTGGATGTGTGTAAAAGAATGATATATGTGACCTGTGTGAGTAATTGTACATGTGTGCAATGGAATAAGGGTGTTTGAATAGTGTAAGGACATTAAATGTGTATATAGTAGAATGAAGATTTGTGGATTGTGGGAGGAGAGGGAAAATATGTACAACAAAATGAGAGTGTATGACTGTGCGGACATTGAATATATCACAACAAAATGAGTTTGTGGACAGTGTGAAGAAAATGAACATATATACAAAAAAGTGAGTGTGTATATTTTGAGGAGAGTGCATTTGTGTATAGGGGTGACTTTTCTGGGGCTAAAAGTGGGTAGCCCAATGTGACTATAGGACTGAACTTTCCAGAATACAAGTGAGTTTGTTAAGTGTGACACCAGAAATGAGCTTTCTGGGTTCAATTAAGTTGGCAATCAGGAGTGACATTTCAAGAGATAAAATCGGGTTGTTCAATATGACACCAGGTGTTAAGATTTCTGTTGTTCAGTGTGTATGAAGGAGTGTGATTTCTCTGGGTACAGCTGCATTGTTGTGTGTCACAACAGAAGTAAGTTTTGTGGTATACCTAGGTTATTCAATGTGACAAAATGAGTGAACTTTCTGGGGGCACAAGTGGGTTAATCAATGTGAAATTAGGAATTTTATGGAGTCAAATGAGTTGTTCAGCATGACTTTAGGAGTGACATTACTGAGGTACAAGTGGGGTTATTCAGGGTGATACCAGAGGATAGATTTCTGAGGATACATGTGGAGTGCTAAATGTAACAACAGGAGTGACCTTTTGTGGGGTACAAATTGGTTATACATTGTGACACTAGGAGTGAGGTTTCTGGAGTATATTGTTTTATTCAGTGAGACATCAGAAGTTAACCTACTGGTAATAAGTATTTTATTCAGTGTGATACCATGAGTGAACTTTCTGAGGTATAAGTGGGTTGTTCATGTAACAACGAAAGTGAGCTTTCTGGGGTATAAGTGAGTTGTTCAGTGACACCAGGAGTGAGTTTTCTCAGAGTACAAGTGGGGTTTTTCAGTGTGACACCAGTATCAACATTTCTGGGACATAAATGGGTTGTTCAGTGTGAAAATAAGAGTGGTATATCTTGGTACAAGGAGGTTGTTCATTGTGACTCTAGGAGTCAGCTTTCTAGGGTACAAGTCTATTGCCAGTTGACACTATGAGAGAGATTAACTGGGGTTGGTATGGGTTGTTCATTGTGACACCAGGAGTGAACATTCTGGGAGTACAAAGGGTGTCTCAGTGTGACACCAGAAATGAGCTATCTGGAGTAAAAGTTATTTGTTCAATGTGACACCAGGAAGAAAATTCTGGGGTACAAGTTTGTTATTCAGTCTGATACTAGGAGTAAGCTTTCTAAGGTATGTGTGTTGTTCATTGAAACAACAGAAATGAGCTGCGAGTAAAAATCATCTGTTCATTGTGACACATTTGTTCAGAAGTGAACTTTCTGGGAGTATAAATTAGTTGCATTGTATGACACCAGAAACAGCCCTTCTTGAGCGACTACAGGATGACCTTTCTGGAATCCAAGTGGGTTGTTAAGGATGGCACCAGGAGTTAACTTTCTCAGGTAAAAGTGGGTTTTTATTGTGACACAAGAGATTTTTCTACAGTAACTGTGGGTGTTAAGTGTAAAATAAGAGTGACAATTCTAGGCTACAAGTAGGTTGCTCAGTGTGACACCGGAGTGACCTTTCTTAGATACAATGGGTTGTTCAATGTGATAACAGCAGTAAATTTCCAAGGGGAACAACTGGGATATTTAATGTGATACTAGGAATTAGCTTTCTGGGGGTATAAGTGAGTTGATAAATGTTATTTAAGGAGGGAGCTTTCAAGGAATATAAATGCGTTGTTAAATCTGACAACAGGAGTGAGTTTCTGTAGTGTAAGTGGGTTGCTCATTGTCACATTAGGAGAGACTTTTTTGGGGACATGATGGATGTGTACTGTGACATCAAGAATCAACATCCTGGGTACAAATATGTTGTCACTGTGACAACAGGAGAAAAATCAGTGTGTTACATGTTGAATGTTCATTGTGATACCAGGAGTCAAATTTGTGGAGTACAAATGGGTTGTTTATTATGACTTAATGAGAGGTGATTCTAGGATACAAGAGGATTGTTCAATGTTAATCTTGAGTCAATTTACAGCGCAATAATGGGCTGTTCAATGTGACATCAGGAGTCAACATGTTGGGATACAAGTGGGTTGTTCAGGATGACATCAGGATAAATTTTTCAAAGATACAAGTGTGTTATTTCATGTGATATGAGGAGTCAACATTAAAGAATATAAATGGGTTTTCTGTGTGATATCAAAAAGGACCTTTTGGGATACAAGTGGGTTTTTCAGTGTGACATGAAAAATAGCTTTCTGAAGTATAGGAGCTATGTTCACTGACAGCAGGAGTGAACTTTGTGGAGTATAAAAGGGGTATTCTTTGTGATATCAGAGTTATATTTCTGGGGTACAAATGATTTGTTTAGTGTGACATTAGGAGTGAAACTTTTGAACTATATACTTTTGTTGTCCCATGTTAACATTGGTAAAGAATAATCTGGGGTACAAGTGGGTTATTCTGTGTGACATGCTAAGCCACATTTTTCTGGTACAAGTTTGTTGTTCATTTAGACATCAAGTGAAATTTTTCCAGGAGGTTAAGTCAGTTAAGTATAACATGAGGAGAGAGAATTTCAGGGTACAAGTAAATTGTTCGGTGTGACGTTAAGAGTCAATAGTCCAGGATACAATTGAATTGTGGATTGTGATTTAAAGAGAGATCATTCTGGATTGCAAGTGGGTTTTCATTGTGACTTAAGGATTGGCCATAAAAGAATACAAGTGGTTTGTTCAGTGTGAAATCAGGAGTGAATCAGGAATAAACAATTGGATTGTTCATTTGACATCAGGTTAGAACTTTCTGAGGGTACAAGTGTAACATCAGGATTGATAATCCTGGGTACAGATGGGTTGTTCAGTGTGATATCAAGAGAACTTTCTGGAGTAAAGGAGGGATTTTTAGTGTGACACCAGGTATGACCTCTTGGGAGTATAGAAGGGGTGTTCAGTGTGACATCAGCAGTCTGATTTCTGGGGTACAAGTGAGTTGTTCAGTTTGATATCTGAAGTGAACCTCTGGGGTATAAGTGTGCTTTTCTGTGTTACATCAGGAAAGAATATTCTGAAGGTACAAATAAGGGTACAAGTTCAGTATGACACCCTAAGTCAAGTTTCCCTGAAATAAGTCAGTTTGTTTATTGTGACATCAGAAGGTCTTTCCTGGGTATAAGTCTGTTCATTGTGACATCAGACGACTCCATTCCAGGGTACAAGTGGGTTGTTCAGTGTGACATCAGGAATCAAATTTCCAGGTATAAGTGGTTTGTTCATTTGATTTAAGGATAGACTATTCTAGGGTACAATTGGTTTTCCATTATGACTTGAGAAACCATTGTAAGGTACAAGATCTTTACTGAAATATCAGAAGATACCTTTCTGGGGTACAACTGGGCTGTTCAGGTTGACATAAGAGTCAAGATTCCCAGATATAGGTGTGTTGCTAAAGGTGACATCAAGATATAATTCAGGGGTACACTGATTTGTTCAGTGTGACAGGTATCAAATTTCTGAGGTACAAATGTTGTTCATTGTGACTTAAGAGACTCTTATGGGGTACAAGTGTGTTTTTCAGTGTGACAGCAGGAAAGAACTTTCAGGAGTAGAAGTAGTTTGTTCATTGTGACATCAGGAGAGAACTTTCTAGAGTACAAGTATTTTTCAGTGTAACATCAGGAGAGAACTATTCCTGGATGTGACTGGATTAAGTGGGACATTAGGAGTCGGCTTCCAGGATGTAAATAGGTTGTTCATTGTGACATGAAGAGAGAACTTTCCAGGGCACCAAGTGGGCTATTCAATGTGACATCAGGAACAAAATTCCAAGGTACAAGAGGGTTGTTCAGTGACACATTAGGAGAGGCCTTTTTGGAGTACAAGTGAGATGCTCAGTGTGACATCAAGGAGAACTTTCTAGATTACAGGAGGAGTGCTCAGTGTAACATCTGTAGTAAGATTTCTGGGGAATAAGTGGTTTTTTATTGTATAGAAACAAAGAGAACATTCTGGAGTATGAATGTGTTATGTAGTGTGACATAAGGAAAGGTCATTCTAAGGTAAAAGTGGGTTATTCATTATGACAGCTAGAAAGACAATTCCAATGTACAAGTGGGCTCTTCCGTGTGATGTCAGGAGTCAACATTTTGCAGTATGAGTGGGTTTTCTATTGTGACTTACAAGAGATCATTCCAGGATACAAGTGGGTTTTCACTGTGATATCTGGAGTCAACTTTCAGGGGATGAGTGAATTCTTAATTGTGACACCAGGATACAACTTTCTAGGGTAAAAGTAAGTTGTTCAATATGATATCGGGAGAGAAATTTCAAGGTTACATGAGGGTTGTTCCTTGTGACATCAGGAGAAAGCTCTGGTATATAAGTGTGTTGTTCAGTGTACTTCAGAATAGACCATTCCTGGGTAGAACTGGTTGTTCAGTTTGACTTCAGGATCAAATTTCTGTAGTAAAAATGGAATATTGATTGTGACTTAAGGAGAGAACATTCCTGGGTACATGTGGGTAGTTATATGACATCAGTGTCTGAATTCTGAGGAACAAGTGAGTTGTTCAGTATGACACCAGGAGTGAATTTTCTGAGTCTACAAGGTTCACTGTGAGACCAGGAGTGCCATTTTGGGGTCCAAGGGGGTGTTCAGTATCACACCAGTGTTTATATTTCTGGGTAAATTGTTCAGTGTGACACAAGGAGTGTTTTGTTCCATGTTACATCTGAAGTGACATTTTGGGGATATTAATAGGTTCTGCCATGTGAATCAGGAGTTACATTTCTATGGTACAGTGGATTGTTCAGTATGACACAAGGAATAATCTGGTGTGTGTACAAGTAAGGTGTGTGATTCAGTAGTGACCTCTCTGGCATACAACTTTTGTTCAGTTTGACACTGAGTGGCCTATCTGAATCACAAGTTAGTTTCTTTTTTTCAGTATAACTTCAGGAGTGACATTTACAGGATGCAGTGGTTTGTTCGGTGTGATGCCAATACTGGAAATCCTGGAGTACAAGTTATTTGTTTAGTGTGACACCAGGAGTGAGCTTCATGTGATATCATTGGATTGTTCAGTGTAACACTAGAAGAGAATTTTCTGGGGTGAAAGTAGGTTGTTCACTTTGATTTTAGGAGTGACATTTCTGTGGTACAAATGGGTTATTCATTGTGACATCAGCAGTGAAATTTCTAGGGCGAAATTTGGTTGTTCGGTTTGACTAATGGGAAATTTATAGGATCCAAGTGTATGGTTAATTGCCACACTAAGATTGAGCTTTCTGGGTATACACATGAGGTGTTCAGTTGACACGAGGAATGAACTTTCTGGGATACAAATGGGTTTTTCAGTGTGATAACAGGAGTGACATTTCTGGAATACAAGTATATTGATCAGTGACATATGTAGATTGAGTTTATGGGGGTTCATTTGGGTTGTACATTGTGACACCAGGAGTGAGTTTTTGTGTTTTGTTCAATGTGACAACTGTAATGAACATCCTGGAATACAAAGGAGGTGCTGTATGTGACCCCAGGAGTGTAATTTCTAGTGTACAAGTGTGTAGTTCAGTGAGAAATCAGAGGTGAGTGTTGTGGGGTGAGTGTTGTGGGGTACACATGTGTTTTGCAACATGACACTAGAACTGAACTTTCTGGAATACAAGTGGTTTGGTCAATATGACATTAGGAATGAGATTTCTGGGGGTAGAAATGGGTTTTTCAGTGACACACCAGGAGTCTACTTTGTGCAGTACAAAAGGGTGATTCAGTTTGAAATCAAAAGCAGTATTTCTGGGCTGCAAGAGGTTTCTTCTGTGTATAGCAGAGAGTGATGTCTATGCTATAAGTGGGTTGCTCAGTGTAAGACCAGGATTTAGTTTTCTGGTTGTACAAATGGACTTTCCACTGTAACATCAGGAATGAGATTGCTGGGGTATAAGAGGGTATTTCAATGTGACTTTTGGAGAGAGCTTTCTGGGTACAAATGGTTTGTATAGTGTGACATCAGGAGTGAACTCTTGTGGTATAAGTGGGTTGATAAGTTTGACATGAGGAGTGACATTTGTATGGTTACAATTTGGTTTTATGCTGTGACACCACGGTTGAGCAATCTGGAGTAAAATTATTTCCATCATTGTGATTCCAGGAGAGAACTTTTTCTGTGGTACAAGTGAGTTGTCCAATAAGACACCACGTGTGACATTACTGTGGTACAATTGGGTTGTTCAGTGTTACATCAATGGTAGTTTTCTGGGGTAAAAGTTGTCCTATGTGATACCAGGCATGAAATTTCTGGGATTCAATGGGGTTATTCAGTGTTATTTCAAGATTGAATATTATAGCTTACAGTTATATTGTCCATTGTGACACCAGAAGTGAACATTCTGGGGAACAGTTAGATTACTTAGTGTCACTTCAATGGTGTCTTTTATAAGTTACAACTGAGTTGTTCCATGTTTCAATAGGAGTGAGAATAAAGTGGGTAAGACTGAGTTGTTCAGTGTGACACCAGGAATGAATTTTGTGGTGTACAAAGGGGTCATACACTGTGACATCAAGAATGACATTTCTGTGATAAGGTTGCTTTGTTCAGTGAGACAATAGTAGTGAAATTTCTGAAGTACAAGTGTGATGGTTAGTATTACACCAGACATGAACTCTTTGGGGGTAAAATGGGCCATTCAGTGTAATGCAGGAGTAAGTATCCTGGGCTAAAAGTATTCTGATCTCATGTCAGGAGAGATCTTTATGGGTTACCACAGGGTTGTTTTATGTGACACCTGCAGTGAATTTTCGGCAGGATAAAATGCTTTTCTGTGTGATACCAGGACTGGTATCTCTGAGAATAGAAGTGGATTTTTCTGTGTAACCCAAGGGTGATATTGTTAGAGAACATGTGTCTTGTTCAGTATGACATCAGGAGCAATCTTTCTGGGATACAAGTATATTGTCCAGCGTGAATTCAGAACTGATATTTCTGGGGTGCAACTGGGTTTAGTGTGAAAATTGGATTGTGCTTCCTGGGCATACAAGTGGGTTGTTCAGTGTCACATCAGAAGTAAGATTTCGGAGTGGGGGGGTGTGGTACAAGTGGGTTGTGCAGTATGAAACCAGAGGTAACATTTGGAGGGTACAAGGGCATCATACACTGTGACACCAAAAGTCATATTTCTGGTGTAAAATTGGTTTGTTCTGTAAGATTAAAAGAGCGACATTCCTAGGGTTCAAATGGGGTGTTTATTGGCACACCAGGGTAAAATTAAATTGTTCTGTGTGACATCAGGACTGACTTTTCTGGTTACAAACGAGTTCTTCAGTGTGACACTAGGAGAGAACATTTTGGAGTCCAAGTAGGATGTTCAGTTTGACATAGGAGTGAGTATTCTGGAGTAAAAGTATTTTGTTCTTGTGACACCAGTACTGAGCTTTCTTGTAGTACAAACAGATTTTAATATGACACCAGGATTCTGGGTTAGAAAGTGGGTTCTGATATGTGACCCTGGGGTGACATTTCTAGTGAACAAGTGGCTTGTTCACTGTGACACTGAGTGAACTTTCAGGGATACAAGTGTGGTGTTCATACCAAAGGTGAACTTTTTGGAAGACAATGGTTTTTTCACTGTGACACAGGGAGATGTTTTTTGGATACAAGTGGGTTTTTCAGTGAGGCTAGAAATGAACTTTCTAGAGTACAAAGTAATTATTTTGTGTGACACCAGGAGTGAGATTTTGAGGGTTGTAAGTGCATTGTGCTACACACAGAGCAAAATTTCTGGGCTCCAATGTAACACCAGGCATGAAATTTCTAGGGTATAAGTGAATTGTTCTGTGTGACACGAGGAGTGAGCTTTTTGGGGTACAGTGATTTGTTCGGTGTGACATTGGGATGTGACCTTCCTGGGTACAACTGAATTGTTTAGTGTGACACCAAGAGTGGTTTTACTGGGGTACAAGTTGATTTTCAATCTAATACCAAGTATGAGTGCTTTGTGTATACAAGTGATTGTTAAGTGTGAAACCAGGAGTAAATTTTCTGGGGTACACATGGGTCAGATACTTGGACAACAGGAGTGAGTTTTATAGAATGTGGTTTGTTCAGTGTATCTTCAAGAGTGATCTTACTAGAGGCAACTGGATTGTCCAGTGTGTCACTAGAGTGAAAATTCTAGGTACAAAAGGTTCGTTCAGTTTGAAACCAAGAGAGAATTTTCTAGGATACAATGCATTCTTAGTTGTCACCAAGAGTAATGTTTCTGGACTGCCTGTGAGTGAGCTTTTGGGTACCAGTTGGTTGTTCATTGTGATACCAGTAGTGAGAATTATGGGGTATAATTGTTCGGTGTGACTTTTGAAGTGATTTTTCTGGAGTACAAGTAGGTTGTTCATTGTCTCACTAGGGTTGAATACTCTGGAGTAAAATATTTTTATAATTGTGACTCAAGAAGAGAACTTTATGGGGCACAACTGAGTTGCTCAGTTACACATGGTGAGACCTCTGGAGTGAGCATTCTGGGGCAAAAGTGATTTGTTTATTGTGACAAGAGGAAATTTTCTGGGGCATAATGATTTGTTCAGTGTGAAACCAGGAGTGACATTATTGGGATAAAAGTAAGTCTGCGGTATGACATCAAGAGTACTATTCCTGGGATAGAATTGGTTAGTTCAGTATGACACCAGTGGTAGCTTTCTATGGTGAAAGTTGTTTGTTCAATGTGAAACCAGGAGTAAAATTTCTAGGGTACAAATGGGTTGTTCAGTGTAACTTCTGGAGTGAATTTTCCTTCATGGTGACACTAGGAATGAACATTCTAGAATACAATTTGATCAGTATGACACCAGAAGAGTGGTTTCTGGGGTTATAAGTGCATTGTTTGATGTGACAAGAAGAGTGAAATTTCTGGGGTTCATGTGGTTTGCTCAGTGTGACACCATGAGCGACCTTCCTGGATACAACTGCATTGCTCAGTTGTGACAGTGTGACATCAGGAATGACCATTCTGAAGAGAAGTTGTTCTTCAGTGTCACCAGGAGTGACTATTCTAGAGTGCCAGTGACTTGTTTATCTGACACTAAGTTGGTGGTTCATTGTGATACCAGGAATGACACTTTTGCAGTATACTCACTTTGATCCATTGGAATTTAGATTTGAGCCTTCTCATTAAAAGTGGCTTGTTCAGTGGGACACCTGGAGTGAAAAACTGCTATAAAGTGGATTGTTCACTGTGACGCCAGGTGTGAGATTTCTAGAGGAAAGGTGGGTTTTTCAATGCCACAACATGGGTGACTTTTCAGGAGTACAAATGGGTTGCTCAGTGTGACACAGGCGTGAGCTTCTGGGGTACAAGTGGGTTGTTCAGTAACACCAAAAGCGAGTTTTCTGGAGTACAGTGGGTTGTTGAGCACGCAACCAGGAGTGACGTGACTGTCTGATCCCCCTTCAGCCTCACTCCTGCACATATTTCATTACACAGGATTTTCAATTCCAGTGTCATGGATGTCTGCTCCTCCTCCTCCTCACTGGCACAGTCACAACATCATACAAGAAATTTCACTCCTCCTATGGCCTGAAGTCTGCTCCTCTTTAACCCTCAAGGTGCACTCACTCTATCACACAGGATTTCTGTCCCCCTCTTTGTCCTGAGTGTCTCCTCCTGCTTGACCTTTAACCTGGACTTACTCCGTCACAAAAGACTTTCTAATAGTCCTGTGTCCTGAATCTCTGCTCCTTATTAGCCCTCACACATGCAGTCAACCCATCACACAGAACATTACACTCCCCCGTATCCTGAGTGTATGATCCACCTTCACCCACATCCCTGCATTCACTCCATTAAACAGGGCTTTCCATTCCCCCTGTTTCAGAAACTCATTCACACTCGCAACTGTACTCAGTCCTTCACAAAAAGACTGTGTCTGATTCTCTTTAGCTCTCAGCATGCAGTCACTCCATTACCCATGACTTCCCATTCCTCTTGTGTCCCGAGTGTCTGATACTACTTCATCCACACACCTGCACTCACTCTGTCACAAAACTTTCCATTAGTCCTGTGTCCTGAGGTATGACCCTCATTAACCCTCACACATGCAGTCAAACCATCACACAGGACTTTTTACTGCTTTCTTCTGTGCGTTTTGCTTCTCCTTCAACTTCAAATCTGCACTCACTCCATCCACAGGACTTTACATGCCTCCTGTCACTGGGGTTCTGGTCATTTTTTTTCAAGCACATCAGTTCATTCCATCACATAGGACTTTCTACTCCTGTTGAGTTCTGAGTATCCGAGTATCTCCTTCATCGTCACAATGCACTCAATCACATAGAACTTTCTAACCCTCCTGTCTCCTGAGTGTCTGATACTACTTCACCCTCACACCTGCACTCATTCCATCACACAGGACTTTCCATCCCTCCAGTTTCAGAAGGCCTGAACCTTTTTTACCCTCACAATTGTACTCAGTACATCACATAGGACCTTCCCCTCCTCCTGTATCCTAAATGCTTCTCCTCCTTCACTCGATCACACAAGGATTTCCGCTTCTCCTGTGTCTGCTCCTCCTTTATCCTAACTCCAACATCTAGACATACACACTGGATTTTCCACTTCTGTATCCTGAGTGTCTGCTCTTCTTTCACCCTCAACCTGTACGCATTCCATCACACAGGACATTCTATACCTTCTCTGTCTTGAATGTCTGCTCCTCCTACACTCTTTCAACCTGCACTCACTCCATCATACAGGATTTTCATTTCCTCAAGGCCTGACTTTCCACTCAAACTGCGCTCTGATTGTCTGCGCCTATTGACACAAAACCTAAGCTCTCTCTGTCACACAATACTTTCCATTCTTCATACCATACTTTCATACCTACGATTATCAAGAACATAAATCTAATACTAAAACTAAACCTAACCCAAAGCCTAACTCTAAACTTAACGCTAACTCGTGTCACTAAACCTAACCCTACCACTAACCCTATACGTAGACCTACCAATAACCCTTCCCGTAATGCAAACTTAACCTCAAACCTAAATATACACCTATACCTTCCCCAAACCTAAATTTTAATCATAACACAAACTATACTACTAACCTAACCCTGACAATACACCTACTTCATCTTCTACCATCCACTTATACCCAACCCTAATCCTAACCCTAACCCTAACCCACTTATCCCTAACCGTAACCATAACCCTAAAACTAACCCTAACCCACTTATCACTAACCCTGACCCTAACCCTAACCTGCTTAACCCTAACAATAACCGACTTATCACTAACCCTAACACTAACCCACTTATCCCTAACACTAAGTCTAACCCTAACCCACTTATCACTAACCCTAACCCTAACCCTAATGCACTTATCACTAACCCTAAACCTAACAATAAACCTAACCTAACCCGGACACTACACCTATTTCTAACTCTACACTCCACATATACATAACCCTAAAAGTACCCCTTAACCTGACTCTAACCCATTTATCACTAACTCTAACCCTAACCCTAACCCTAACCATAACACTAACGATTTATCACTAGCCATAATCCTAACATTAATCCACTTATCCCTAACATTACCATAACCCTAACCCACCTATCACTAACCCGAACCCTAACCCTAACCCTAAGCCATAACCCTAACACTAACCCTAACCCTAACCCACATATCATTAAATCTAAACCTAACCCTAACCATAACCCTAACCTTAAACTCTATCCCTAATGCAAACATAACCCCAACCGTAAACTTAAACCTATGCCTTACCCATCCCTAAATCTTTATCATAACACAAATATTAATGTTAACTTAACTCTGACACTACACCTACTTCTACCTCTCCCCTCCACTTACGCCAACCCCAACTAATACTAAGTCACTTATCACTAACCATAAATGTAAACCTAACCCTAACCCACTTATCCCTAACCCTAACCCACTTATTACTAACCCTAAACCTAACCCTAACCAACTTATCCCTAAACCAACCCTAACCCTAACACTAACACTAACCATAACCCCCTTATCACTAACGCTAACCTTAACCAAAACACTAAAACTAACCCACTTATCACTAACCTGCCCAAAACTGAACTTACACCTATGCCTTTCCCATCCGTAAAACTTAATCATACCACAAACGTTAATGCTAACCTAACATTGACACTACAACTTTTTCTACCTCTACCCTCCACTTATCCCTAACACTAACCCTAACCCACTGATCACTAACCCTA